>JAJLYB010000102.1:0-44280 GCA_030674245.1 Jamesozyma piceae
GGATATCAAGTTTAATACGAAGGTTACTAACAACCACGAACGCGATTGAACACGAAACACGAAAATAAAACAATAGCATATAGAAAGTTATGAACGACACGAGTGTTCATATAAGGAAATCAATGTTCGACTACAAACAATTAACTTATAATGGTCACAGATGATGGTCAACGAGAATAGTATAACTTATCGACGATGTAAAATTTTTTTACACCTTACTTCACTTCCCAGAGACGTATAAATAGACCAATACTTCAAGTATACAATCTGATTGATATTGATTCTTAATTAATTTATTTATTTATTTTACATAATTATTATTTTATAATAAACCGAACTTTTATACAAAGATTACAAGTAGTAAAAGATATTTACTTCCTCTTCTAACCTAAACTTACCTCGACATACACTAATCAATAATGATGTCTTCAACTAAGAATCAATCTTCTATCAGTGCGTATGCCTCTGAACGGATTATTTAAATATATTTTCATTCGTATATATATATTTACTTATATTATATATTTTATTAAAAAGGAACATAATACATCAGCACTTTGATGAAATAACTGAATTTTTGTATTTAAGCATGTACCAGAAATTCTCAGCACGTAACCCAATAGTTTCTATTTGCTGGAATATTAACCAACAATAAGTTACTATTACAAGATTAAGGTAAAATAAGCAATATTCACTATCTTCAGTTCATCTATTAACATTTACACTCATTTAGTTTTTCATTTAGTTTTTCACAAGTTCGCGCGTGATAAAAAACGAAACAAGAAAATTATGAGAAACAGAAAAGAATAAATACATTAAATAGGGATACATATTATATAAAGTTTATAGCTTAAAAACACCACTCCAGTTATACTATAACAATGTATAGTTCTAAGTCTTTATTATCAACAGCTAATCAGTACTATTAGTTATATTGCACATTTTGTAACTAGAAGGTTCTGTTTTTCACACTTTGAAATATTTAACGTATATGAAATCTTTGAATAACCATTAAACATAGCATTTTCTGAGTAATTTAACGGTGAAAATTCCAGTAGGCAGTTAGTTCGCATTATATATATATAATTTCCAATGACTTATGGCCAATAAACATAAAACTTTCTATTATATATTTGGCGAACAAAACTGATTTTTTAAATTTTGAATTTGTTTGCGGAGTAACCCTTCGTAGACATTTGGTCAATTTGAAACAATACAGAGATGATCAGCAGTTCCCCTGCATAAGGATGAACCGTTTTACAAAGAGATTTTATTCGTTTTTTTTTGTAAAATTTTATCATCGAATATTCACAACGATAATGTTGTTACACAATAGCAACATACATTGGTATATATAGAATCATATTATTAAATAGTTGCTATATTGGGAGTATAGCATTAACAACATTTCCGGTTCGAATCCCCAACCTACCGAAATTTTAAAAAAAATGTGATTTTTTTCAATTTGAAAAGAATATTAATATATTGATTACGAAGGTTATAACAATTACTATAAATGTATATAACAATATTATAGGAACTCTATCAGTTTATTGTACTCCTTGATCCCTGTAAAACTTTCCGCCTTAATGGCGATCAATATCATGTCATTATTCCTTATCCCAAGCTTCCACAACGATTTCTCTAAATACAATTTCAATCCTGAAGAATATGTCTTGTTTTGGGCTTTCAAATTATTTGAATTGCAATCAATAACACAATCATTGAATTTGGAATCACTTATCAACTGACAGATATTGCGGCATTGTATTCCGTTGACTTTCAAATCTGCTATTGATATACATGCTGGTATAATCAAGTGATCTATCTCTTTACCACCTTTAGTGGATGCAAATTTGTATTTATAGTCCGTCAAGTTTATTCCGTGCTGTTTTAGAAGGGGTTGGAACTTATTCTGGAGGGTTTTTAATGTTTGACCGGTAATATCCATGTGAATGATCTTGTTTGATTTGTTGAATACTATGAGGTTTTCATTTGGGTCTAGTTGGAATATTAGTTCATGAGGGACATCGTCTACAAATGGTCTCTTGTAATGGGTAATTGTCCAGGGAATGGTTGGTTTGGAGCAGTTCTTTTTGCGTTTTTTGTTTATATGTGTGTCTGATTCCTTTTTAATCTCATCATTATCGTCAGAAGAGCAAGAACCCGAGTTTGAACCTGAACTTGAGCATGAAGATTGTCTGTTATTGTCACCTGGACATATAGCACGATTAGACATGCACTGGTTTGAGTTTTGGTTTTGGAACTGTTCCTGTGTTTGAGTTTGATTATTTGAGAGCCCCTTTAGGTTTATATCATCGAGATGGATAGAAAGCTGTGGGACGTCATTGAATGGATTGATCGATACATTTGCATTAATTAGTCTTTGTTCAAGGTTTAGAAACCTATAATATTTGCATTCCTTGCTTAATGATTGTCTTTTCTGTGTAGATAACTCTAGGTTCGCGCCGTTGAGTAAATTTAATAGATCTTGAAAATATTCCGAAGATCTTGAGACGTAAGTTGGTGGTAATGGTACTACTGACAGGGTGTTGTTGATATATCTGTACTCTATCTCCGAATAGAAAGAATTGAGAATGATTTGGAAATAGTTGTTTGTATCACCATCTCTTCTGAACAAACTTTTCAAGAATTTGAATGATTTTCCACCTATGTTGGCAAAGTAGTATTGTGATTCCTTTAGATTTACAGTTAATTTTTTCAGATCGTAGAATATTGAATCTGAAAAGAGCATAGAGTATTCGAATTCATCCTTGATCTCTAGAAAGTATCCTTGGAGGTGTCTGATAATGTAGTTGAAAGTATCCCCATTTCTGTCTATAAAGATTGTGTCTTTTTCAATGTTTCCCTGTTGACTAAAATAGTTTGTAAAATAGTTTGGAGAATCAGTACATAAAGATCTACCAGAGATCTTGAAAGTTTTGTTGCCTACATGAATATTATATATTTTATCATGGGGTAGGATGCTGTTATTATTTTTGTTCGAAGTAGTACTTGTTGAGGTAGACTGCATTGTATTGGTTACTGAAGCATATAGTATATTTTCAGGATTAATGGTTAAAGTATTTTGTAGAGTTGCAGTCATGTATGATGATTATTTGTTGTTATGTAACCGAATTATTTCAAGATTAGAAAACGGTCTGAATCCATGAATGGATGCGGATGTATTAATATAAATGTGTGTATATATATAGTATATAGTATATAGTATATAGTCTGTTGTCATCAAGCATATAAATTAATAATAGGCAACTTTGTCTTAATAATCTTGTAGAGTTAAATTAGTAATCACTTTTTGTACCGTCAGAAATGAGAAAAGTGCGGAAAATATTGTTTAGGTTTTGGAATTAGGTCTTTGTTATAATGTTGTAGAGAAAACGCGTGGATGACATATGGTAATCACCAAACCCTATAGGGCTTGACAGAACAAACAAAATCCCGTGGAACAGTGTGTGGTGCACGGATTCGTGTCCGGGTTATCTTTGTCGTTGCTCATGATAATCACTTCTTACGATTGTAACTGTTTACGAACATCGAAATATATAAATAAATTCAACTACCTATATGGTTTCTTAGATAAAATGGGGTTTTCCATTAAGATATCTTGTTCTGTACGTGTAATTAGAATGGGTGTAGGCATGGGGATGACAATGTATTTTGTCATTATCAGATATTGAATACACCTGGATACATCAGGCCAGCATATCATGCAATTGATGCTATTCAATCTGCTAGTTCTGGCCATGTTATAATGCAATAGCGAATAACATTTGCTTACTAAGTTAAGATTGAACCACACACACACACACCTCTTTCTGCTTTTCTCTATCTAGACCAGACAGACGCCTCTGTGTCTCGCAGCGCAATGCAAAAAACGACAAACAAATTTAAAGGGGCCGCAGCTCTGTATCGTTTTTCGTCGTCTTCCGTTTCTGTTTCCGTTTCCGTTTCCGCTTCCGTTTTTGCTTCCCTTTTTCACTTTACACAGTATAACCTGTCATAATAGTGTACCGGATATACTAACCGCAGAAATGTAGAATATATCTTCCATGGAAATCTATGATTCCATCAGAACCGATCCATTAGAGAATCCCCATTGCATTGAAACTCTATTCCTGATTATATAAATAGGGACGACATATTCCTTATTTCAATTTCATCTTATTGGTAAATGGTAGAAGTAGAAGACCGTAAATAAAAATACAAAACCACACAATTACCATTACAATTACAATTACAATGTCCTCTGCCTTAATTAACAAACCTTTCCCAGCCAAAGATTTCAAGTTCCAATACATTGGACTTTCCAAGACTGATGCTGACACCGATGCATGCAAGTTCCCACAAACTGTCTCATGGGATAAATTCATCAAGGACAACAAGACTGTCGTTATCACTGGTGCTCCAGCTGCTTTCTCACCAACCTGTTCTGTCAGTCATATCCCAGGTTATGTAGCCGATGTAAACAAGCTTGTTGAAGAAAAACACGTTGATCAAATTGTTGTATTAACTGTAGACAATCCATTCGCCAACCAAGCATGGGCTAAGTCTTTAGGTGTTAATGACACCACACATATCAAGTTCGGTACTGATTCCGGATGTCATTTGATCAAATCTTTGAATTTTGAATTACCTGTTGGAGATGATGTCTTTTGGAGTAGTAGATGGGCTATTATCGTCAAGGACGGTATCGTTACATATGCCGGTTTAGAAACAAACCCAGGTACTGAAGTCACTGTTTCATCTGTTGAAACTATTTTATCTCATTTATAATCGTATATATTTCCTCAACCCCTCCATATATATATAACTAATTAAACAAATATTTTTGTTATTTTAATTAAGCCGTTCAACCATGTATAAAGTTTAAATAAAAATCAACCAATTATTTAATTAATGAATTATTTATTCTTGTATCGTTACTTATTTGCTGTGTATACTGTGTATTATTATAAAGAGTTTATATTAGATATATTTATATGCATATTTTATATAATTAGATAGTTTTTTCAAACCAAATCAATCAACTTATAATAATAAAGCAGCGGCACCGGCTAATAAAGCACCAGCAGCTGGTAAAGCCTTACCGGCAGCACCTTCGTAAGAAGTAACACTACGGGTGGAAGAGGCAGTACCGTTGGAAGCACCGTGAGTTGGCTTGGTGACGTTAGATAGAGCAACAGAGGTGGTTGGAATTGGACACCAGGTAGTGTACTCAGTGATAACATCGTTAACTGTGACGGTAGCAGTGGAGACTAAAGCTTCGGAAGTGGTTTCAACACATTTGTCTTCTTCACAAGAAGTGATGGTGACTAAAGTGGTGGAGTGTTCAGTAGCAGTAGCGGTGGTAACGTTAACTGGTAAAGATTCGTTAGAAGCAGCAGAAGCGACAGCGGCGACGGTAGCAATGGTGGCGACAGTAGAGAATTGCATTTTTGATTTATTTGAGTGTATTAAGCGAATGACAGAAGATGTTATATGTTTCTTGGGTTTTTATTATATATTATAAAAAAAGAAGAGGAAAGAGAGGTTGGAACATTTTTGAAAGTAGCAGAAATTGGTTGATTTATATAGATAAAAAAAATAAAAAAGAAGCAAAAAAAAAGTATCCATCTTTTCTAATCGGATGTAATTAATTACTTACATATTGTGCGGGTGTTCTTCTCCAGTAAATAGCAAATTAATCTTAATGGAAAACAAGCAAGCAAGCAAACCAGTAAGAAAAGGAACGTTCTTTTTTCGTGAATTGCACAGTAGAACCAGCAGAAAGATGTATTTTTGAGGTCCTCGAACATGCAAATTTTTCATTTCTTGTTTTGTTTATCTCGATAAAAAGTATTTTCTTTTTTTGCTTTTTTTTGTTTTTTGTTTTTTGTTTTGTTTATCCGTTACTGGAACAAGAAAATGCGCAAACAAGCAAAACTATTTTTCGCATCTGTGCAGGAAGTATTGAGCAATGTAACCGTCTTTGTTTTTTAGATTTGAAACGCGGTTATCGCGGGCTATGGTGCACCGGGAGGGAGTGGGAGAGGAGTTTGTTTGCGTGGCAGGCTCTGAATATTTTGCGTTGGTTGTGAAGTTTGTACTTCCTAATGTGGAAAGTGGAGGGGTTGTTCCTTGCGCTGTGGTGCGGGTGTTGTTGCAATCACTGCTGGATAAAATGCGAATATTGGGCTGGTCTTTCTTAGTTGGGAAGGTGGGAGTCTGTTGATCGTAAGAAAGTGAAGCTGGAAATGGAAATGGAGTTGGAAATGGAGTTGGAATTGGAATTGGAATTGGAACGGCGAGAATGAAAGATAAAACAAACGTGGTTTCCTCTCCCTCTCTCCATCTCTTTGTGAGAACAGGTTGGTTAATTTGCAAGTCTAGTCTTCTTGTTTTGCCTGTGCTAACTCACCAGAAATCGGCAACATAAACAAATAGCCACATTCGTTGTCTCGTTTTCCCAGTTTATAATTTAATCTCATTTCCGGAATAGGTAAGGTTATTTCCGTTTCAGTGGATATTGAATATTGTAGTGTTGTTAATCTCTCGAGCCAATCAAACAACGGCTGGACTGAAGAAGAAGGGCTATGGGAAAGTATTACCCGGGCTATATCTGAACCCTATGTTTTTTTTGTATGAAGATTCAATATGTCCCTGCATGTTTCATGTTTTATACAGTAATTACTTAACTAAGCTGGTTTAACCCTAAATATGTGAGATAGGGCTTGCTGTGAGAATTACTCCGAGAATATGTCAGAACTTGAATTTTATTTTATGAACATATGAGATAAGATATTGACATAAATCGACAAACTCCGGAGTTGTATAAGGGATCATTTTTTATATTTCGCTGTATGATATTTATTTAACATATATAGAAGATGGCATCAAGTCTATTATATAATGTCTTAGGGTTATAATAATATGGATCACCCTAAGTATAATGTGTATCCTCTTATGCAACAGATCATGAGCCCTGATGCGTGTGGGCCAAACTGTTTACGAACTAAGCATTCATCAATTGATAATTTTCAGGAGTGGCTTGAAGACTTAAAATTTCATATAAGCAATACTAATCCTGCTTGATCTGAATATTTTCAAACAGGTGAGATTGATGAAAGATTTACGCCGGATATTCAACCTGATGATAAACAGTTTTTAAAGAGCTCATTCGATTCCGTACTCGTTCAATTAATTAGAAAAACTTCGATTGGTCAGGCTAAAGATACGATTATGCACATCTATAAATCTCAGCCAGAATTAACTGGAAGAGAAATACTCATTGAACTAAGCAAAACGTATCATTTGGATGGTTGTTTAGATGCTTTTATTTGCACAAGGAGGACCTTTGATACGAAAGTCAAGAAGCCATTCGAAAAAACAAGTAATCCTAAACTAAGTTTTCGATCATTTTGGATTTCATATATTATAATACTAGCCTTTTCCGCAATAGTTATCATAAGCCTTTTCAATCACAATAAATCAAATACCCCTAAGGAGTGTCGGGAAGTTCGAGGATCAATGGGTGGGGTATTTTACCGATACCAAGGAGCGGGGAGATATTGTGAAAATATTATCGAATTTACCATGATAAGTAAAGTGGTGGAAGCGATCATGAATAAGAAGTTTACCCAATGAACACCGAGTATCTACTGTGTTAAGATGTTACATAAAGGGACTTGGACAGGCACCGTAGTAGTGGGCCAATCACAAAATGTGTGGACAGCCTCTTATCGCGGCGCTATTGGAGGTAGTTATGACACTAGATATGATGTACTGACAGAATACTAGGGCTACAATAATGAAGAGTGCCTCAGTTAATGGTTGGTATTAATTTGGTTCGACGTTATTTAAATTTTAAAGAAATACGGTATTGAATGTATAGCCTTCTAGTTTTTTATAAATTGTAAAAAGCTTATCTATCTTTTTATTTGTTTTAGTTTTCTTATAATGGAGAAGTATATTTAACACTTTATCTTCTAACTCTTATTAGAGTTTATGTTAAACTAGTTTATATTTCATTCTATTAGTTGCTATTCTAACAGTATACTCAATTTATACATACACTTAAACTGTGGTACAAGCCTATGTTTCCAAACCCATAGTAGAACATTTTAGAATAGTTGTAATACTTGATAATATCATAGTAAATCTCTATGTATGGTTAAAGTTTCGATATAAATCATAATGAACTCACTCAGAATAAAATGTCCAATCTCTTATTTAACAGTATCAAATCGTTTGTTTAAAATTATTAATAATTTGTTAGTAGATTTGTTTTTTTAAATTTTAATCATTACTTGGAACGTGAAAATATAATAGTTTTTATAAACAAATGATAAAATTGTGTAATCATTCTATTTATTGTAAGTATTATAATTAATATAATGATATATATGATTTCTTGGATCTGTTATATAAAATATACACGCATTTATTTCTTATTATAAATACATAAATAAAAGGAATCATTAGCTTTATAGGTAATATACCACTTATATCTTGTCATGTAATACGATATGGATTACATTACTTATCTATTTCTGGTCAGCCTTCTTCTATATATTTTATATTCACTTCTGTATAACGAATGGAGAGATATATTTACACCTATTATATCGATTCTTAGTAACTAGTAACATATATCATAGCGTAGTTATAGTCAGTTCAGGTATACTAATGTCAGCCAGTGCGATAGAGCATTTTACAGGATTCTAAAGCACAAAGTACAATCTATTCAATAAATTAGAAGTTTCCACTAAAATAATTCCATAAGTAAATCAATTAATCAATGGTAATTTTGTCAATTAGAAGAGGTGCATAACCATAGAACCAATAACAAAATTTCATGCTACTTTAATCCTGGCTGTGGTGATTTATGTTAATAAGTATAAACTAACAATTCTAGAACTAATTCATTTACGGAAAACAAAACACATTCAAGATAAATTGATAAATTGTGTGATATCAGGATTTGTGCTTCGAGTAGCAGTTAATACGATCAACAGCATTTTTTTGTATTGCATATCAGCAGGCTGGTTTAACAACGGCGTATTAACAAATCGCTATGGATGGGGTACAGAGAGTAGAAAGCCTGGAGATGGTAGTACTCAATATGAGGGTTATTCTATATGACATTTGAGCTGATGAATTTTAACAACTTTAATGAACTACATTAAAAAATTCGAGGTGGTATAGTACGTAAATGAAAACATAAGGACTGGAATATTCGAGTCCTCTGAAGTTGAATTGCTCGCTAATTCATATTATAATTGTACACAAATCATAATATACCAGTATAACTAATTAACCACTCAAACTATGGAAATTATAGGTTTACAACACAAAAGGAACAAATTACACATACGATTAAGAGGAAAATTTGTTAAGAAACGCAAAGGTGAAAACTCTAGAGCAATATTCCAGATATTCGAAAATTATTATTCCCACTAATTAGTTATGATATGTGGAGATCTTGAATTCACCATCTCAAATGTTCTAATATGAACTAAAGAACATAGCATTATAATATTTTTTAGTTGCCAAGTTTCTATTCCAAAATTTTATATTCTATATGCACTTCTCTCTAAAGTACGCGGAAGCTACTCCAGATTATCATTGAGTCAAATAGTTCCATGCATGACTAATATTTAACTATCATTCCAATAGATATATAGACACATAGTCCTCTATTTTACTACAATCAACCAATACCCTTCTTGTCATTTTACTTATATACTAATAATGTTCCCGTAGAGAATGACGTACCCTCCGTGTATTACGTACTAAATGATCTACAATACCCATACACCACAGAATTTAGATTAAAAATTAATATATTTAGGCATCAATTCGGAAAATTAATATGTATGAAGATGAGAATGTGCGATAAATTGATAACCGTATACGTGATTACTTAATTTATATTATATAATAGAGATATACACCGAAACATACAAATAAATCAACCTCATCATAGTTTTTGTATCCTAGTTTATAGATAGAACACATATATATACCATATCATATTTGTTTCTCTTTATACATAGACACGTTAACAAATTTAAGAAGAAGAAGAAGTAGGAAATAGACCTCATTCGTTACATTAAAAGAGTGATTTATACAAATATGGCTACACATGAGGAATTCATCAGAACACAGATATTCGGTACCGTCTTTGAAATCACCAATAGATATACTGACCTGAACCCAGTTGGGATGGGAGCATTTGGCCTGGTTTGTTCTGCTACCGACATTTTGACGACTCAACCAGTAGCAATTAAAAAGATCATGAAACCATTTTCAACTGCAGTCCTAGCAAAAAGAACCTATAGAGAATTGAAATTATTAAAACATTTACGACATGAAAATCTAATCTGTCTACAGGATATCTTCTTATCTCCATTAGAAGATATTTATTTCGTAACAGAATTACAAGGGACTGATCTACATAGACTGCTACAAACAAGACCTCTAGAGAAACAATTCGTTCAGTATTTCCTCTATCAGATCTTAAGAGGACTCAAATATGTTCATTCTGCTGGTGTCATCCATAGAGATTTGAAACCAAGTAATATACTAATCAATGAAAATTGTGATTTGAAAATTTGTGATTTTGGTCTAGCCAGAATCCAAGATCCACAAATGACTGGTTACGTTTCAACAAGATATTACAGAGCTCCAGAAATTATGTTGACATGGCAAAAGTATGATGTGGAAGTAGATATTTGGTCTGCAGGTTGTATTTTCGCTGAAATGATTGAAGGTAAACCATTATTCCCAGGTAAAGACCACGTTCATCAATTCTCAATTATAACTGATTTATTAGGTTCTCCACCTGAAGATGTTATTAATACTATTTGCTCAGAGAATACTCTGAAATTTGTTACATCCTTACCACACAGAGATCCAGTACCATTCAAGGAGAGATTCAAGACTGTTGAACCTGATGCCGTTAATTTATTAGAAAAAATGCTTGTATTTGATCCAAGAAAAAGAATTACAGCAGCTGATGCCTTAGCCCACCCTTACTTAGCCCCTTATCACGACCCAACTGATGAACCTGTTGCAGAAGCTAAATTTGACTGGCATTTTAATGATGCTGATTTACCTGTTGACACTTGGAGAGTAATGATGTATTCAGAAATCCTTGACTTTCATAAGATTGGTGGTGGTGATGGACGAATTGATACCACTGCAAATTTTGATGATCAAGTGGCTGCTGCCACAGCAGCAGCAGCAGAGGCCCAAGCTCAGGCCCAAGCACAAATTGCACAAAATCAATCAAATTTAAACTCAATAAATAATAATGCCAATGATACTTTAACATCTAACTCTAACCAAAATCAAGATAACGGTAATCAGAATACCAACAATAACACAGTAAACAATCCCCTTAATGATACTAGTATAGACATAAATCTTACAAATGATCCATCAAATACTAAAATTAATAATCAATCAAATAATAATAGTGAGCAAGATGCAATTTCAAATTACGCAAACCAAGCGGTACAATATGCAAATGAATTTCAACAGTAAGCTTTTTATCTAATGTTTTTGTATCCAAAAAATAAAATAAAACCTAAATAGAGAATCCTATGTACCATAATAAAACAGTATACATATATTTTTAAAAAATAAGTGAATGATCAAATATGTAAATGATTAATCGAGTTTTACTAAATCAATTAAATTAAAAGATAGTTATTAGACATGTACAGTTATATAAAAAGAGATTTTACTCGAAAGGAAAACTCAGCGATTCGGACCAGGTTCAATAGTCCTTATTTTGAGGTTTATTTTTTACCGTACTAATGATTGGTGTTTTTTAGATCCGACATTAATTTATTATAATGTAATACTTCTATTAATGGTTATTATTTTGAATATGTATGTATATTGAATAATTATTAATTCCTCTCGTTTCTTATCGTTCAGAGGCATACGCACTGATAGAAGGTTAATTCTTAGTTGAAGGCATCATTATTGATTAGTGTATGTCGAAGCAAAGTTAGGTTAGAAGAGGAGGTAAATATCTTTTACTACTTGTAATCTTTGTATAAAAGTTCGGTTTATTATAAAATAATAATTATGTAAAATAAATAAATAAATAAATTAATTAAGAATCAATATCAATCAGATTGTATACTTGAAGTATTGGTCTATTTATACGTCTCTGGGAAGTGAAGTAATAGGTGAAAAATTTTCACATCGTCGATAAGTTATACTATTCTCGTTGACCATCACCTGTGACCATTATAAGTTAATTGTTTGTAGTCAAACATTGATTTCCTTATATGAACACTCGTGTCGTTCATAACTTTCTATATGCTATTGTTTTATTTTCGTGTTTAGTTTTCTATCGCAATCGCGGTTGTCAATAACCCTCGTATTAAACTTGATATCCTATAAACCACCCATATTATATTCATAGTACCATATAATCTCCGTTTCAGCACTTATAAATTGTATATAAGATATATATGTATATTGATGAATAACTTCATTATCTTTTTGAGCATTATCCATCCTTTTATACTTTAGGGTTTTCTCCTAAATGAGTTCTTCTTCTAGAAGTTTCTATATCATTCTACTAGTTTCTACTTTTATAGTACCTTCATTCTATATATACATTTAAACCGTGGTACAAGCCTATATTTTCATAATCATTTTAGAACTTTCTAGAATAATCGTAATACCATTATAGTCCTATATTAGGTCTCTATGTATTATTAGAGTTCCAGCAGTACACTATTCATTTATTGTTCAAATAGTAGTTAAAGAAGACCTACAAATCTTATATTGGTTTTAAAAATTTCTTTCACATTAATATTTGTGACCTTTTCTCTACTTTCTGAATCAAGAACTACCTTTTAAGTCTTCTTATTGCTTTGAGCAGGCATTTATATATGCTCTACCCAATCTATAATTACACTAAAATTTTGAGTGTTTCTTCAAGTTATTTTTTTGAAAAATTTCAATTATGGTGGAATTTTATTGAAGAAACATTAATAAAAGTGGTCCAGTTTAGTTTCCTACTGGCGGTGTATTCTTCAGAGCCATTTTTTTAAATATTTTTCTCATTATTAAAGGATATTTAATGGGTAGTATTTTTTTGATCCAATATATGTTAATTTTATTATAATACTTTACTAGATATATAAGGGATTATCTTTATATATCTATGTATAGCACTTCTTTTTAACTTATATCAGTGCGTATGCCTCTGAACGATTTCAACATATACTAATCAATAATGATGACTTCAAACAAGAATCAATCTTCTATCAGTGTGTATGCCTCCGAACGCGTATGCCTCTGAACGCATTTATTCATAGTTAAGCTACCAATAAAATCCAAATCTTGGACAGTTGCATAGCTTGACATGTAGACTTAGACTAACTTATTGTATTAGTATTTTCTTCTAAATTTTATATTCCATAAAATTATTTCAAACAATACAGGATTGTATTGATTATACCGGTCTTAATTAGCTTTCGATATATTATTCTCAGAAGCTCATACAAGGTTCGTTATTGAATAATACGTTAACAGTTTAATGGTGTTTTAAAAGTAACCTAAGGGAAAGTTTAATATAAGAGTTGTATGTCTTCTTCAGACTGATAAATAAAGAGTAAGACGTGCGCTGTCGCCCGTCGCTCTTTTATATAAAATATTTATGTTATAAAAATCAAGTGTTCAGGTTCATAACATTCTTACTTAGATTTACCATTGTTATTCAATGCCAATGTATATCTATTAAGTTTTAAGAAGTATCGATATAGAATCGATATCAGAGAATTCAATTAACATGAAATTAGCGATATAATTTAATTTTCAATATTGTACTCTAAAAGTATTGTAAACAATACAGGATCCAAGAATAATTGGGCGTGTGGTCTAGTGGTATGATTCTCGCTTTGGGCACTTCTTCGGAAATCTCAAAAATGCGAGAGGCCCTGGGTTCAATTCCCAGCTCGCCCCTTTTGACAAACATTATCATTTTTTAAATGCATTAGCAATTCAAAAGTTCAGAGCGACAACTTAAAGGGTTAGTAAACTAATCTTCATGCGACAACCCTCCTGTTTCTTTTAATTGTGTGAATTAAATATTTTTCCATATTTGGAATATATATTTATGCCGAGGGGTAAATTTATGGTGTGAATTCTTTGAGAATATTTAAATTATATAGTGAGATATTAGTTATTACTGGCACAAACATGGCTTTTGAATATCATAATATAACGAAATCATGATTTTCAATAGATTTGCTTCTTGAGAATTATCTATGTGTATAAATTCTTACTAAATTCGCAATATAGTCACCATAAAAGTCATCATCATCATTGTTTTTTTTGTTCATTAAATATCAGATACAGTTCAGTGTAACCTCAATCAATCTCATTGGATATGATTGGGTTTAATAGGCTATCTGAATCAAGTTTTTCAGTATTTTCATTTTCCTTTGAAATTTCATTTTCTTTACTGGAAACGGACATAGAATCATTATCATTAACCGTTTCATTCTTAGAATTATTACATCCTTCCTTATTCTCATCATTTATTAAACCTTTAATATTGTCTTTTTTCAGTCTACCAACGCCTTTATCTATATCACTGTTTTCTTTGTATTGTAGACCTAACCCTAATGTTTCCGTAGCTATTGGTTTTTCCATTGAACCATCTCCTTTTACGTTTTCAGCAGGTTCATCATTACTGGATACATCTCCCTTTTTGTCTTCAGGGCTATTCTCAGTTTTGCTATTATTATTTTTGAGTTTCTTTTTGTTAAAATAATCTTTCCAAGTTGCCCAAATATTAGGTTGTTGTGTGCGTTCCTTTTCACTTTTGGAAGATGAGAGAGATTCCTCTGTAGAGACTTTTGATAATTTCGAATTCGAAATTGAATCATTTTTAGATTTCTCTGATGATACTTTCGAGTACTTTGATTCTGGGTTACTGTTTATCGAATTGGTATCATTCATATTGCCAACATTAGAATTTGTTGCAGGAGATGGCTTTCTCAGGTTTTGAAATGCCGTTACTAACTTTTGTTGAAAAATTGCAAAATTGTCAACACCATTATAGACATGCTTTGGAGTGAATAGATCGAACAGACGATCATCAGTGCGAGAATTAAAGATGTCAAAGTTTTGTGTTTCTTTCCATTTATTTATCCAATTATTATTAAACAAAGCAGATGGGTTGGAACTTATTAAATCTTCAGAGACACTCTGTAATGCAAATTGGTTATCCTTATGAACTGTGATGTAATCAAGTAATTTAACACTAGCAAGTAATCCTGTTATGTAGTCTTCAAATTGCCACCTAATAAAATCTTCACTACCTTTAAATTGTGAATTTTTTGGAGTTTCATCGTCATTTTCATTCCATGTATCCGTGACAATTGTAGCCATAGATTCTATCCATTTTTTATCATGGTTCGTGAGTTGCAACACATTTTGCAATGACTTATCCAAAATTTCTATAGATGAACTATCAACATTAACAAAAATATCACACAAATCTGCTCTTTGTTCGAATAATAAAGAATTTGATGTTCCAATTACAAAAAATTTAGTCTTATTTGATCTGATATCTTCCACTTGTTGCAATGGAGTGTATGGAGAAAATAATCCACCTTTTTCAAATATTTGAAGAGGCAGCCCCAAAAATTTAATCACAGATTGTCTGTTGCTGGACTTGAATGAGTCGACAATCTTTACATCGGTGAAATCCCTACAAAGGAGCGGACTACCAGAATCTTGCAAATTTGATAATAATGATGGAATCAAACTAATCAACCCAAATTGTAGATTACATAGATATTCAACATTGCTTCCGTAGAATATTATTTTCTTTTCTAGCAACATAGCTTTTAATAATACTAGGGCATCTTTCTTAAAATCATGCAGTATTTTACGTAGACTTAATCCGATGTACAATTCACTTTCGGAGGAGTCTGTACTATCGTGTAATGATGTATATATGGATTTCAAATTATCACACAAAGATATAATGATTCGTTTGTCACTAAAATCACCTTGTAAAAAGTAAGCTTTCGTAACAATACTCAGTTTATCTTTAATTTGACCGAAAATTGGTTCTCTTGAAATAACCACAACGGCTTTCTGAACAGTTGATCTGGTAACGTCTTTATCTTTATGAACCAAATCTTCACTTTTGATTTGTCTTGAGCATGAAATTGCGAAAAAGGTTGTATAGTTCTTCAAGTCCTCCTCTTTTAAATTTGTCGCTCCATTTGGAGGGCTACAACGGTTCTTTTCATCATAAAGCAATGTAAAATAAGTGAATGTTTCCTCAAATGAATGCGAGCCATCAGGTAGTGCTTGAAACGGCAAATTAGCCCATAACTTGGATTCCTTTGTCCCTGTAGGAAGACTATGCCAGTACTCAACTTCAGGACCTCGCTTATGGTGGAAATCTACTAAGCAAACCCCAACAATTACTTGGGATTCATCGTCTTTTCTTTTATCGTTCTTCATATTTGAATACAGATATCGAGGTATTTACCAGCTATACAGTAAGGGTGTAATTCTTTTAAAAATTTAGCTGAAGCTTAGTTTGCTATTTAATATATATTTGATTCTGTCAAAAACTCCAAAATCTCTTGTATTTATTTCCTTCTGAGATGCATGTGTTGTTCATCTCATCTCACGTTACATTTTGAGCTCAAAGCACTTCGATAAAATTTCTTAAGATTATTTTTCAAAAAATTCAGAAAACAAAATTGAGGGCAACAATCATTTCATGTTTTAGATGAGAAAAATATGCAAAGATGAAGTTACAAATAGAAAATTATATAGATAGCGAGATAGAAGAAGAGCATACCAATTGGAGATATACCAGAGCTCAATACTTAGAGGAAAATGTCATATAAATTTAGTTGTTTGGACGACGGTTCAGGCACTTGTGTGGGTACTGTAATAAGCTTCGATGCTGTTACAGTGCTAATAGATCCCGGTTGGTCAAGCAAGAAAGTTTCATATGAGGATAGTGTGGCATTTTGGTCAAAGATTGTACCGGATGTAGACATCATCCTTCTTTCTCAATCTACTGTGGACTGCCTTGGTGCATACACATTACTCTATTACAATTTCTTGTCTCATTTTATTTCGAGAATCCAAGTGTATGCTACACTTCCAATTACAAACATCGGTAGAGTTACCACCGTTGATTTATTTGCATCACGAGGTATTATTGGATCATACACGTCAAACCAGTTGGATATAGAAGATATTGAAAAGGCGTTTGATCATATCAATGCGCTGAAGTTTTCTCAATTAGTAGATTTGAGGTCAAAATTCGATGGGCTAACTTTAATTGCTCTGAATTCTGGGATTACACCAGGTGCTTCAATTTGGTGTATATCAACATACTCAGAAAAATTAATATACGCACGCAGTTGGAATCATACCAAAAGTACCATATTAAACGCAGCCTCTATTTTAGATAATACAGGCAGACCATTGTCAGCATTAATGAGACCATCTGCGATTATAACAGCCTTAGATAGATTTGGTACCTCTAAACCCATAAAGAGGAGATGTAAAACATTTAAAGATACTATTAAGAATGGTGTTAAGCTTGGTGGAACAGTCGTCATACCCTGTAATATTGGTGGAAATTTCTTGGAGTTACTGGCAATTGTTCATGATTATTTATATGAGAATTCAAGAAATCGAAATTACCCAAAGATACATATCCTACTAATATCTTACTCAAGAGGAAGAATTTTAACCTATGCCAAATCTATGCTCGAATGGCTCTCATCATCAGTAATAAAAACTTGGGAGACTAGAGATAGTCAATCTCCATTTGACTTAGATAAAGTGATAAAAGTCATTTCTCCCGACGAAATTTCAAAATATTCAGGTTCTAAAATATGCTTCGTTTCAGAAACAGAACCACTTGTATCAGAAGTACTCAAAGTTGTGGGGCAGTCAGATAAAACAACAGTAGTCTTAACTTCAAATACTAAAACTGATATTGAAGTGATTTCTAAAATGCATAATGTGTGGCATGCAGCTGAAACCAGAGAACAGTCTGAAGAAGGTAGAACAATAGTATATTCTGAGTCTGTAGATTTAGAGACAGCCAAGTTAGAACGGTTAAAAGGTAAAAATTTGAAGGAGTTTAATAACAAAATTGATGAAAGAAGAAAAGAACGACTTAAATTTGAAATATCTTTAAGAAAAGAAGCTAAACATGCTAAAAAATCTGCGGATAATTTTGCTCTAGATAAAGAAAATAGATTAGCATTAGGTAATGGTATAGAACAGGGTATTATTGATGAAAATAGAGATGTTGAAGATGGCGTAGATGATGACGAAGAGGAAGAAGATGATGACGACGATGACGATGATAATTTACTCAAAATTTTAAAAGGCAACACGAGAGGTTCAACAAAATTCCAAGCTACCCCAATACCTGTGGATACTCAAATATTACCAAGTACTAAATTACAGAATAAAATGTTTCATTTTAATCCAAGGAGGGTAAAAAAAGATGATTATGGTATAGCTGTTGATTTTACACAATTTATACCGAAAGATGATAACGAAATTATCAATACCAAGAAAAGGGCATTACTAGATGTAGGGACTAAAGACGATTTAACTGAAGTTAAGAAGTTGCATAAGAATAGAAAAAGTGAAAAAGATGACCAAGAAAAGTTAAAAGATATCCAAAGATATTTTGACAATATAGAATACCTCAACGCTACATCGGAACCTTCCAAGAGAATAATATCCGAAACACAAATAGCTATGAACTGCCATTTAACGTTTATAAATTTGGAAAATCTTGTTGATCAAAGATCTGCCACAGCTATCTGGCCGTCTCTAAAGCCGAGGAAGATGATATTAGTTGGACCAATAGAGTTACAAAACGAACACACATGTGCTATGTTGGCGAAAAAGGATATTGATATTGTTAAAGTTCCATTAAACAAAGATATTGAATTTGACACCACAGTTAAAGCTTTGGATATATCCATTGATCCTACTTTAGACCAATTACTGAAATGGCAGAGAATTGGTGATGGTCACACGGTAGCGCAGGTTATTGGCCGTCTAGTCAAAAAGGAAGCTATAGGTCAGAAATCACTGTCACATAGGAACAGATTAATCTTAGAGCCCTTAACAAATGCAGCAAAAGTACATACTAGTGGTGCTTTGTCTATAGGTGACGTGAGATTAGCTGAATTAAAGAGGAAATTGACAGAGCAAAATCATATAGCAGAATTTAGAGGTGAAGGTACACTAGTGATCGATGGTCAAGTGGCTGTACGAAAAATTAGTGATGGGGAGACTATAATTGATGGTACACCATCTGAAATTTTCGATATTGTCAAAAAATCTGTGACGGATATGCTAGCGAAGGTCTAAGATATAGGATTAAGCCCTCATCCTATATTTCTTTGTATTTATGTAACTATGTTTTATGACATTAAATAATAGCATAGGAAATATGTATATTTGACAACAATAAAAATTTCCGTCGATCTGTATATGCAGTTTTATCATTTTGTACGCTAATCATTATTTTTCAGACGAAATACAAAATAAAAGCAGAGTACATCGACTTTGAGAAGCTTTTGCTAGCGGGAAACTAGATGCTATATATATTTATATGTTGCTATGGCTCCTAAGAAATTAAATATAGTATCATAAATCTACACTAGAGAACTGATATCCAAACCTCGATAAGAGCAACTTAATCAAAAATGTCAGGAGAAAATACCCGTGGTCGCTCTAATGTAAGAGTGCCACTACCAGCTTCAAATAGTGATCTTGAAAAGAGATCTAAAAATGAAAACTATTTAACCTCCATGAATAAAGTCAATAAATTACCTTTCAAGATTAGTGGCTCCTTAACTTTAGAACAAATGACTGCCTATCAGACAATGTTTCGTATAGATGAGATAACGAATATATTAAAATTTGAAAAATTAATTCCTCCTATGAAATTCAGTAGATCTTCTTCCCCTCCTCCAGTTTATGATACGGAGGGTAAGAGAACCAATACTAAAGAACAAAGGTATAGAAAAAAACTAGAAGAGGAAAGATATAGACTGGTCGAAATTGCTTTGAAAATGATCCCATTTTTTGTCCCTCCAAAGGACTATGTCAGGCCATCAAAATTCCAAGAGAAATTTTATATCCCAGTGGAGCAATATTCCGGCATCAATTTTGTTGGTCTTTTATTAGGACCTCGTGGGAACACCCTAAGAAAACTTCAAGAAGATTCAAAGTGTAAGATTGCCATTAGAGGGAGAGGGTCAGTAAAAGAAGGTAAGAATGCCAATGATTTACCTAAAGGTGCAATGAATATGGAAGACCCATTACATTGCTTGATTATATCAGATACAGAAGAGAAGATTCAAGATGGAATCAAGGCTTGCCAATCAGTCATTATTAGAGCTGTAACATCTCCAGAAGGTCAAAACGACTTAAAGAGAGGTCAATTAAGAGAGCTTGCAGAATTAAACGGTACGCTGAGGGAAGATAATCGACCATGTACAACTTGTGGGTTGCAAGGACATAAAAGGTATGAATGTCCAAATAGAGAAACTTTTGCACAAAAGATCATTTGTAAAAACTGTAACCAATCTGGACATGCAACTCGGGATTGTACTTTACCGCCAATGTCAAACCAACATAGCATTCCTCCACCACCTCCGGGAATATCAACTGATATTAGTGCTGACCATTTTAGATATCAACCAACTCCATCATCACAAGAGCAACCAGATAGGAAAAGAAGACAGCTTGAACAACCATCAAGATACAACAATAATAGCAGTTATTCCACTAGACAATCCCCATTAAATAATGCTCACAAACAATCAAGATATAATTACAATGAATATAACTCAGCAAGAAATAATTATCCAAATTCTAATAACCAAAATTATCAAGAACAAAGAGAACAAAAAAGCTATAACAGCGGGTGTAATTCCATAGAATCTTCTATAACTCCAAATCCAACTCAAATATCGTTACCAACATTACCACCATCTACAAATGATGCTTCAAGGTATGCTCAACCACCTCCTCCTCCATCAATGTCCACCAATGAAACTCCATATCCTAATGTATCATCCCCGCCTGGCTTAAGTACGACGCTTCCACCAGGTATGTCTGGTGATATATCGATACCAGGTATATATTTGGGGTCAGTATTGCCACCTGGTTTATCATCAAATCAAGGCACAAGTTTACCACTAGGGTTATCCTCAGATAAAGATAAAAGAGAACCTGGAATATACCCACCGGGATTATCTGGCCCACCGGGATTATCTGGCCCACCGGGACTATAGATTGTAAGCGTTGATACAAATAGTTCGATTTGATTTAGTCACCGTTACCGATTTTTATATACCACCGAGACTTATGAGGTAACTTGACTAAACTCAGTATGTATTATGTTTACCCAAAAAATATAACATTAATTTTTTTACATTTATTGATTATGCTACTAATTCGTAAAATTTTTTTGATATATATATATATATATATCACCTTTGTTAAATTAATGGCATTGCGCTTGATATACCCTATTTGCCCTGCTTTTGCTATTCTAGATATTTATTTACTTATTTATTTTTCATTAGTATTATCTTCATTCCATTTTTTGGCCAATGCTAAAAACTTAGAAACATTCGGCTTAGATATACCTGTGTCCTTATCATGTTCATAATCATCTGGAAAAGTATAATCAATATATTCACGTTCAACGCCATTGTCCATAATCCTTTTCTTGATTTCTGTTGGCATACGTTTGGCAATGCTCCCTTGATCATCAATTGAACCAAAATTTTTCTCGAACTCCCAATATGCTTCTAAAATTAAAATTCTATTCTCCTTGTTATTCTTATTTTTGAAATATTGCAGACCTTGTTCGTATACTCCTCTTGCCCTCTCAAAATTTTCTTGAGTTGGTTCAAATTCCATTTCAGCATCATCGCTATTGTCATCATCTTCATTCTGTAGGGTTTCATTCATTTTTTCCAATTGCTCATATGTAGGAGTAGAACACTCATACATTGCGTATGCAATCCATGTTTTAACCGAATAGTCGTCTAGCTTTAAATATTCTTTATATAATGACCTCGCATTGTCATATTCTTGTGAATCTGTTTCAAATGTAATAAACCGATTCATCAAGTTTAATTGTGAATCCTTTGATATACCTGTGATATCACTTCTTAACCCAATCCTGTAAATTCCCCTTGCCCTATCTTCATCCCCCAAATTTTCTTCCAATTCACTGTAGTTTAACCAGGTTTGATGATCCTTTGGATCAAATTCTAGAAACTTCTCGTATAGTTTCCTAACACGATCAAAATCTTTTAAACTTACCTCCAGTTCTATATAATGCTTGAAAAGTTTCCTCTTGGGACAAAATCCAATTGATCTACCTAAAATTTTTCTTGCCAAATCTAAGTTATTTTGCCTTATTTCGAATTCACTGTACATTATCCAAATCTTTGAAAAGGTAAAATTTTTATGCGGAATAATTTCATTGATAACCTTTCTATATAATGTTCGGCATAATTCAATGTTGTTTAATTCTAATTCGACATATAGCAAATATCGAATCCATAGATATATGTAACGTCTCCAAATAGTATCCTTTTTTTTTTTTTGCAGCGGCAGTCCATCTGCAACTGAACGATCGAATGCTTTAATAATTTCATTAGGAAAAAAATTTTGTATCAGATCAATATATAACATCCAAGTATAATAATCGTGCTTATTTTTTAATAAATCTTGTTCATATTTTGATTTTCTATTGGAGATGATATTTTCTTTTAATGAGGAAACATTACCAAATGTTTTTTCAAATTGAATTAAACCCTCTTTTAGTAATTCATTATTTGGCCATTTTTTTAGAGAAATATTGTAAAGTGCTCTAGAACGTTCATATTCTTGTTGTGAAATTTCCCAGTTAGCGAATGATATTATTAAATCTACAATATCAGCTGAATATCCTTTAATATTTTTCATTGTATCTTCATATGATATCAAGCTATCTAAAGCCATAGAGTATATTTTTCTTACAGAATCAATAGAGCCATATATGGATTCAAATTTAACCCACGCAAGCCAAGTAGATGTTTGTGGGTGGACCATAACATATTTAACAAATATGTCCCTAACATTTTCCCAGTTTTCTTTTCTAATTTCAAATTGAACAAAAGAGTCCCAAGTATTCTTACCTGGTTCCAATGAACACCATTTAGTATATAATGACCTTACGATATCCCAATTCTCTAATGATTCTTCCAAGAATAAATACTTGAACCATAATTTATCAGAGCGAGGTAACGTTGTGATGGCCCTATCCAATAAGTTTCTTGCATGGTTTATGCATTTAATTTTAATTTCTGAATCTATATACCGTATCCATAACGGGATATAACCATTATTTACTAGTAATGCTCTTTCAAATACCGATCTGGCACGTTTAATATCATGTTGTTCAATTTCGAACCGTCCATACCGTACCCACTGGCCCATATCTAATCTATTTCTCTTAAGGTATGACTCAAATTCTTGACGTTTTCTTCTTTGATAGTCTTTTAATTCTTCAAGGTCAAGAATATCGACCTTTGTTAATGCCTTTGGCTGTTTTCTTTTGGAATATACATCACTTATAATTTGTTCCACAGATATCTGTGTATTGACATCAGCAGCTCCAGCAGACATTCTATAATAATACCAATCTATTTTAGCTGCTTCCTATAGTATTAGCCTTCAGCGTCATCAATATAATCCAAGGTATCACCTTCTTTTGTTCCTTTTACACTAGATTTTTGTTTGAAAAGTTTCATTTACGCAGTATAATGTCTGGGTTTTATATACTAATATAAATAAGTTTTAACGAATATTAAAAATAATTACTATTAAGAATATAGCTATAATGAGAAATATAGGTGTCTTCAGGTTATTATTGGTAAATTTATTATTATTTACGTATCTCTTACATTGCCCAACACTTCTTCAAGAAAGCAATAAGTGCACCAAACTCAGTTGGATCAATAGTATGTTCTACACCTGGAAATTCATGGTATTCGTAATTCTTAAAGTTCCACTTTTTCAAGAATAAGTTGGATGATTGGTGTGCTTTCTGAAGGCAAACAATTTCGTCATTATCACCATGAGCTTGGAAGATTGGTGTGTTTAAATTGGCACATTTACTTGTATCTTCATCTTCATTAACTAACATTTTCATAGACAGTTCATCGGCGAACCCAGATAAACAAAATACACCACCAACTTTGTACGGGAAACCTAAAGCACAGCCAAGAGCTAGTGCACCTCCCTGAGACTTTCCACCGATGATAATATTTTCACTTGGAATGCCTGAATCAATCTGTTCCTGAACAAACTGTGACATACGGTGAACAGAATCAACATACTCCTTTCTATTGATGTGCTCAGCGGTAGGTTCCCATATATCAATATCAAACCAGCTTGATATTTCCTTACCATTTACGGCAGTTAGTGGTATCTTTGGGGCAATCGGGAAAATAAATTTTACAGATTTGAATTGTGGATCCATTTGAATAGTTTCAGTTAACTTTTGCCATGCTGGATAAGGAGTTGAGTTTAAACCATGAAATATGATAAAAGCATGAGTTGCTGGTTCAAATTTTGCAGGTATTATAAGTGCTTTTTCCATTTATATTTAATATTATTAATTGTGTCGTACCTATAAATTTCTTAGTTATATGTGTAGAAACAAAGAAAATGGGTATATGAAAGAATATAATAAACTCCAGAAAGGACGTGCATACATCAAACAAGAATTCTGTTAGTTAACTCTGCTTATATACCACGGTTCCCAAGTCTACGCTACTATCCGTTTCTTACTTGCATTTAAACTGCCAAATTAATCGAGGTTATTCCGTAAAATTACGCAAGAAAATGGTTATGTACCGCTTGCAGAAATTAAACAAATGGGAACTGTTATGAGTGAATTTTAGATTTAAGGAATAAGGAACTAGAGAACAAATATATGTGTGTATAGAGGCGAGATATATTAAACAAACATGCCTGATTTACCTGAGAACATTGAATTGCTGTCTAACGACGAATTATATGAATTAGGGGAGCGTTATAAAGAGAAGTTGTTGTTATTCGTATCACGATTTCAAGATGTTGACAGATTTATTGAGGAGCTACATCACAATAAAAAAGAAATAATAAAAATAAAGGAACAATTTATTGTCTTAAAAGGGCAAATGGATTCCTTGAATAAAGAACTGGATTCATTTAGAGTACTGAATTCAGAATATTCTAGAGAGTGGCAGGACTTGAACTCACTTATTAGAGAAAACTTTAGTGAGGATGCATTAAAGAACAAACTTGAATTAAAGATTAAAGCTATAGAAGAACAAGGTCTAGTAATAGAATCTGAGGCACTTAGTTATAGTGAGACTATCGACAAACATACTTTAGATGCAATAATTCAACGATATACAAACACAAGAACAAAATATCATCTAGAAAATGAAAAATTAGCCACATGGAATTCTCAAGGTGCTTTAAGAAAATAATTAATAATTTAGTAATTCTGTAAAAAAATCATATAATGATACAAATATACTTATAAACAATAATCTATAATTAAACTAAATATATATTTAAACAAAAAATATATGCAGATAAAAAGGGGTGGTTAGTTTGTTTCTTGGTTTTCTGTGTTTTCAGTACCATCGTTTTCTTGTCCATTTTGATTGTCATTATTATGACTAGAGTCATTCGTGGGTGTAGCTGCAGCTGCAGATACAGTTGCATTTACATTCGTATTTGAAGATGTGGATGTATTTGTGGAAGTATGTGGATTTGTATTAATAGAAGAATTTCCATTAATTTGAAAAGTTGAAACATGTCCACTTGGCCCCCTATAACTAGCTACACCACTATTAAACATGCTGTTGCTACCGATGTTCATATTACCCAGTATGGCGTTTCTAATATTATTACCCATTCTAAGAATATTTAATGGGACATTGGCTTCTTGGGATGCGGTGCCTGAAGTTGTAGTTGCGCTTGAGTTTCCATTTGTAGTCAGAGGAGATGACATATTATTAGTTATATTAACATTATTACCAGGGGTATCAACCGTAGGGTTTGATTGCCTATCAGTACCATTGTTATTGCCATTTAAATCTGTATTGGTATTGCTATTACCTATAGAATTGAGGAGATGCTGAATCATAGTTCTATATCTATCATATGGTGGATTTGTTTCAGAACTTGTATTCGAAGCTGCACTTGTGCTAATGTTAGGTATTGGATTTACATTTGTAGTTGCATTTGTATTCGTTTCAGTACTTGTATTTACACTTGTCGTTGGATTAACACCAATGCTTGCGTTTACACTATCATTACTTTGATTATCAGTTGAATTTAAATTTCTCAATGGCAAAGGTAAAGGAAACCACCTAATTCTCTCATTACTAAGAGGAATAACCGGTGGTACTTGCTGTGTTGCCGTAGTGGGGTTTACAGAGGTATTGGTAGTTGAAGACGTAGTTCCTGTTATATCTGTGTTTGATCTATTTAACATTTCAGGATTTAAAAATATAATATTGGTATCGGTTAAAGGAACAGTAAATTCTGTCTGAATAGTCGTGGTATTATCTTCTGCGTTGCCATCTTGTGTTCCCTCTGAATTAGTCGTCTGAGGAATTTGGTTATACAATAGGCTTCTCACTCTTTCGAATGCTTCATCAGTCGCAGTTGTGCTAGCAGTATTCTCACTATTATTTAAGTTATTAGATAGTGTATTATTTTCAATAATTATATGCCTACAAAGAGGACATGTGTTTTCTAGCATCGACCATTTATATAAGCATGGTCTGCCAAATACATGCTTGCAAGGTAGTTCAACAGGGGAATGCCCATAACATGGCTCCTGTTCTTCCGTATGTTGAGGATCTGCTGTATTAGTACCTGAAGGTTGTTCCCTTGCTTCAGTATTTGCATTTGCATTGGCGTTTGAATTTGTATCTACAGTTCCATTATCATTTTCTATTCTTTGCCTTTTAATTCTATTAATCTGTAATTCATCCTCATTATCGGGTCTTTTCCTTTTATTACTTTTATTCTTCAACTTATCAACTGCATCGTTTAGTTTATTAGGCTCATCAACAAAAGGCTCATAACAAATACTACACTCAATATTATTACCTCCAGTTACCTTTTTTACCCCATCGGTAGTTAAAATAGGCAATTTTTCAAAATCTTCCTTTGAGATACCTCTTGATGGTTGATTTAATTCTGTAAATCTTCTCATTGCTAATTCTGCTGCTATAGCAATGACAGATTCTAGCCTTGACTGAGAGGTCGTTGTTGGTACATCTCTAAATGATAATATAAATGCACCATTAGGTACAGATAAGCCTAATGGAGTAGTAGCATTCTCCATGGGCATTGGGATAGGTACGGCTTGGTGTAATGGTGGTAGTGGTGCTGTAGACGTAGTAGGAGTAATAGGAGTAGTAGTACCAACAGTACCTGATGGTGCAGTAGTAGCAGCATCAGTAGAAGTGAAAGTTCTACTATTGACTGTTGATGCAGCTGGTGTTGCTGTTGGTATTACCGGAGTGCTATTTCCATCAGAAGCTGTCGTTAAAATGCTAGGATTAGTAATACCAGGAATATTTAGACCCTGACCTTCCAAATTAGCTGGAGTGTTAGGTGTTACATAGGCATATTGAACCGAAACTGTTATATTTCTTGTGGTACGTGGTTGAGCTCCGGTACTTGTTGTACTAGGGTTATTACTTGTACCTGTGGCATTGTTCGTCGTGCTTTGTGAAGTGCCGTTGTGACCTGGAGAAGAGGGTTCATTATTATTATTGTCTGTAGGCGTGTTTTCTTGATGCATGATTGACCAAAATTTATGAGTAATATGTTGCGTTAAGTGAAGCTGTTTTGTAACAATAAAAGTAGGTCTAATTTATACAACAAGGTAAACAGTAAATCTCAAATGCCCTTATCTAAATAGAAATAAAGATCTAAAATTCTAATATCCAAACGTAGCTTATATAATATAAATTGAAACGGTTGATTCAGAAATAGAAACAGATACGTCTAATGTATCAAGCGGTGCTTTCGATGTGGAGTATCTAAATATATACGGACCTAATTTAGAGATATGGCTAAATCAAATATACAATCACAATTGATCTGGGGTACCGAAACTATTAGCTTTAGTTTATAGTTTATGTTAGGTAAACGGATATTACACAGTCTTGATAAATTAATCTGAGTAGATCATTGAAATTCTTCTACGAAATTCTTAATATTACAAATTTTTTTTACACTAGCTAAACTTATATGTTACCCGAACCTAACGAGTAAGTTGTCATAGCAAAAGGAATTCAGAGATTAATGGCTTTATTACCTGTACATATTAAATAGGGAACCTTTAAGGTAATTAGCTACTCTTATCAGGGTTATTACTTCACTGATTATTGATTGGTTTACAATTATAAGATGTTATTTTGTTTCCATGATAATCTGTTGTGCACATCTCACTTAAACCGTCTTCTGGCGAATAAAAATAATGTATAGAGACTAACATATTAATTGACATATTATATTGTTAGTAGTTATTATTTGTTAATATAAAATTATAAAGTTCTTGAATTTAATTATATAATGGAAAAAGAACAACTGTATATTAAGTCATATAAAAATTGTTAAAAATAATGATAATATTGTAAAAACAATACCATTGGATGAAGAACCAAAATTGTTGCTACCCACATTTTTGGAAGACTTTGTTTTTGATTCAGAAGTGCCACTAATAGTAAATATATTGCCTGTGGTTATTATTGAGGTTACTGATGATGACCAAGATTTTGAATAACCTGGCGCTCTAATAGCGTTTGGAACAGATTTTGCGCCTTTTGTTACAACCTCAATATTGGTGTCTTTATTATTATTATCATCAGCAACTGTGGAATTGGTTATTTTTGTATATTTTGCCTGGGCCATTGAAATTTGATAATTTTCTAAGTCATAAACAACATATGCATTTGTTAAGAACGTATCACCTAATAGGGCCGTGTTTGAGTCCTGTGGTATAATTCCTAAAAGACAATTTGGTGATGATGACCTGATAAGAAAATTTTCTAATGTCGAATTAATATGGAATCCCCCAAAATCAAAAATAATTTGCGTCTGGTTTGTGGTTGCTAATTGCTGTTTTGAAGGACATCTTAATATATAATAGCCTAGCCTTGTGGAATACCTGGCACCGATCTGTTTTGCTATAGACTCGACAATAATTGGTGGCAAATAAGTTAATGACGTCCCTGAATCTAATAAAACTGGAATTTTTGTCGTGGTTATAGTCATCTGAGTTTTGCCATTTCGAAATGTCATTCCAATACCTTGTAAAGTAACGTCCATTTGAATTGGCTTTTTTAATCCTTTAATGGTGTTAATTATTGGAAGGGTATATAATGAACCTATATATTTTGAATGATCTACTGCTCCAAAGAGAACAGTTCCATAGGGGGCATCTAGATTGTTCAGGTAAAGTGAATAAACATTTGATTCAATGAGACCATTTCTTTTCAAGACTAGTGGGAAATTATCATATTCATATGAATTTTTCCCCCCTGAATTTGTTACTTCTAGTCCAGTAAAACCGATACCTAATACACCAACTGAAGAATTTGAACTGTTTGCAACAGCAAATGAGAGCCCTGTTACATCCAAATTATCTATATGTAAATGATCTTGACCCCAAACACCCGAAGCAAATGTTGTGTCACCATAAGAGATATCAAACGCAGTATGATTTGACCTCCAGGTAGATGATTTGGCAGGATTAAATGTTCCATATTCTTGACAATCAATAGAATCATTAGCATTGGTAATAACGCTAGGAATATTAGAATTATTCATATTCGAAGAGCAATAAGGGTTGTCTGAGTTTGAAACCCATAAATCTGAAGATCCAGTGTCAACCAAAACTGTAACATTTTGTGCTGGGGTACCAATATCCAGTTGAACGGAATAAAAACTTTGTTGGTTTGTGATTATCACCTCTTCATACCCATCTTTTCTCTTGTGTAGACTCCATTTAGGATAGTCCCATCTCTTGGCAGTAGTATAGTCGGTCCCATATAATTTTTCAAACTCAAAGGTAACATATTTACTCCTTTTATTATCAATGTTAATAATATCGTTATGTTGAATGGGAATTGTTGTCGATGAGGTTAATGGTAATAAAATTGCTAGGGAAAGCGATAGCGTTTTTTTAGCAAATGACATAATAGCAAGCTACGTTTTTCAATATCTATCTGTATAGCACGATATATATTCCAGTTCAAATTTGTATATTTCTATATAGTCAACAAAGTTAAGAAATCTAACTATATACAATAACAGTAAACCTAGAGGTTAAAAGATTAAAAGAATGAACTATTTATAAACTAAAAGCATTCCAAGGATTGAATTATAAACAAGCCTGTTAACATTACCTATAATACCCAAGATAATATCAATCATACTACTTCGACCTTTAATGGGCCTGTATTGGTCAATATAGGATCCCATTTTATTTAAGCAATGCCACCAGGCTAAGGCTAAGGCAAAGGCAAAGGCAAAGGCAAAGGCTGAGATTAACGCCAAAGGTAAGGGTAGAATTAGGGTACCTAGGTAAACCTATCTGCCATATCAACTTCCCTTCATTTCCTGAAAGAAGGTAAACAAAATCCCCTTTATTCCATATATCCAAATCACATATCCAACATCTGAAGCTCTTTCACCTGGCACTTTGCATAATCATCAACTAGTCTAATATGCTATAATCATAAAATAGCAGCCCCACTAAGGCATTTGACTTTTTTGAAAGTTCGGCTACACAGCAAAAATCTGTTCGGCCGAAAAATATGTTATTTAGTTAAACATGATGCAAACGAGAACAGTAAAATATAGAATACACAAAGCCATTATAACTTCCCTTCAAATACCCTGATTATTTCCTTTGTGGCTATGTTACCGTCGTTTTTGGTCTGCTGAGTTTCTCTAAGCATTGATTCATACTCACTTTGACTTATACCTTTCTTTAGGTCACCATTGGTACTTAATTTCTCTTGCTGTTGCTGTGTGTAAATTAAGTGAACTCCTCTTGTGACCATATTAGTTGTAAATTCTGGGTGCCCTTGGAATGTTAGTACTTTGCCTTCTTTATAAAAGCCTTGTAGCTTACATTTTTCACTTGATCCCCAATTAATGTAGCCACCTTTTGGCACATCAAAGACAATATCATTATGTAATTCAGATAACCTCAGAGTGTCCAATCCATCAAATAGTTTCTTACTTGTTTTGTTTAATCTGACCGGTATAATGCCACCTTCAAATCCGAGTGGGTTTCTACCAACTTTGGATCCCAAGGCGTGTGCAATTATTTGATGCCCAAAACAGATTCCTACAATTGGTGCATGTTCATTAGAGTTCAATAATTTAGTTAAGAAACTTCTAAATTTATTAATCCAGTCTGTTTTTTCATCAAATGAGTCATACTTTGATCCAGTAATCAAAATACCATCGCATTTGTCTTTAGTCAAGTCCGAAATATCTGGAATTGCATCTTTATTGTCATACACTTGATACACCTTATATTCGACTTCATCAAATTCGTTATCTCTATTATTATTTAATAAAGTTTGTGTCATTTTAACAAAACTACCATCGGGCTTAGTCCATTCTTCATCATGGTCTGTATAAAAAATTACAATTTTTTTTGTCTTAATATCAGTTTTGGTAGTCATATTTTCACTATCTTTATGCCTATGCTTATATTATATCCGTAATAATACGTCTTATTATGCTAATTATAACTATATATATATATATTCTTATCAAAGTTGTTATCTAATCAAAACCTTTTTTTCAAAATAAATTTTTTCCATCTATAGCTTGGTTTATTTAATACTAAGCGCATGTATTCGTTATCGCGATACATCCTATGTTAGATGATGCAATGCTGTCTTTTACTCCAATGAGAGAATGTATTCCTGTAAAAAACAAAACATATTAGCTTTTTTCGTTAGAGAAGTATATTTCACTATTACTTTGGTGCTTTTCAACTCTCAATACTCCTTTATTAACCCAAAATTTCAAGATACTATCGATCTCAGTTCTTGACAGTCCATTCTCACATAAATTAAACACCTTTTCTGGATTTAATCCTTTAATATTATCACTAAACTTTTCAATTACACAATACTGAGGTATCGTAACATTAAATATCAAAGATTTATTGTTATCACCTTCTAATTCGATTTCGATATCAATCAAACTTAAATCCTCACAAAATTTTAAAGCTTTGTCTCTGACAATGACCGAATATTCATATGCATACCGTAATATCTCATTCTTAACCTTCTGATCATAGTTCAATCCCATATAATGATCACCTTTTCCATTATTCTCATTATTCTCAACCTCTTCCATCCACGATAATGGAGATATGTATTTTGGATAGATTTCAAAAGCATTGACATTTACACTTTTTTTCATAATCTTCTTATATATCTTCTTACTCGATTTAATATTATTCAACATAATCCGCATTCTAGTAATTAAATTGGATATTTGTTCCTCCAAAGTTACTTCATTGTTCGAATCAAATTCTCTATATATTCCCTCTTCAAACAACGTATCAACCACATGTACAGATAATTTGTCACAGACTAAATTAAAAAATTCTTTCCATTTACAATCTAATTTATAATTCTTTAGCTTTAACAATTTAGTGAGTAATAAGTGAAGAAATGATTCAATAAACAATACTCGATCGGAAAATAATTCAACTAATATGTCTAATAAATTTTGTTTATTATAGTAACATGTCATTATATCATCATTATCAACATCTTGGTTGCCACTACTATTGTTTTTGCTATAATTTTTATATTCTTTAAAATAATGAAAGGTATTACCTTTCAATTCGTTAATCTCAAATCCGGTCTCTTGATCATTGTTAACATCATAATCATATTTGTTATTCCTATCAATAAATCCACCGGTATCATTCATATTATTTGTAGGTTCTGGTACCCACATTAAGAATTGTTTAAGAACGTTCTGATACAATAACGGCTGCTTCTCATCGTTCGAATTACCATTATCCTTAACTCCACCACTACAGTACTCTATACCCTTATGGTCATTCCATTTCTTTTGATTGTATAAATTAATATTCAAGTCTGGGTCTTCTCGTAACTCTAATGCTAATTTATCGAGATCTTTAATGATAGGCACACCTAATTCTATTAATTCATCTTCTTGCAAATCTAGCATCGAATATATTAATATATTAATTAAATCTTTCCTCTTTTCAAAATGCGGTTTAAAAAACCTTTTAATTGGACTCAATAATATTCCTTGTGGGTCTAATAATAAAAAACATTTAATACTTTTCAAGTATGCTCTTAGAGCATCAACTGTTGTGACGCTTGGGTTCATAATTTTATAATTAAATTCTTTAATAAATTTATTAACAATCTCTTGATAATACTTATCCTTATCCTTACGAGTTCTTAATATTTTCTTAAATTCTAATATTGTGGGCTTAGATTTTGGATATTCTTCGATAAAAATGGTAAAGATTTCATCAATTCTAATTTCGATAAAAGTAACTTCAAAACAATTAAATACCACAGTGGTTAAGTCATGATCATCTTCTGGACACCCAAGTAAGTTCGTTATATGGTTCCAATAGTTTTCAATAAATTTATTAAAAACTTCCATGACAATAAATCTTTTGGTCCAATTTCGTCTCATATATTTGTTACACATTAGGGATATTTTTTCAACGATTACGTTTAATATTAGATCTTTAGAGGACAAATAACTTGAACTAACACAATTGATCCATTCAATAATGTCATCTACTAAATCCAGGTCGTCTTCTATTATTAATCGTCTTACCGTTTCCTTTAACTCAAAACAAAATGATTCATCTTTATCAACCAAATAATGTCTCAAGGTATTCAAAACACTCTGAAATACACCTTCAAGACCGATAATAAAGTTACAAGGATAGCCCAACTTTTTCTCCCATTTCAATAATTCAGTGAACGATTTTAGAGTGCCATGAAATCTATCTTCCACCTTCCCGCAAACAACAATAAGATATTCCAAACGAACCAGATTAATGTAATAGTTAATAAAACTTTTGAAAAATTCGGGACTTGCATTGCATGTTTCAACAATTTTACGAATACAGTGCTTCAAACGTAGTGATGGTGGCCGACATTGGTGCTCGCTTGGGTGAAGCCACGCTATGAGAGAAGTTAATTCATCGCTATAATTTGGATTTGGAAGTGCTGAGAATAATAATTGCTCCTCCATTATAATATATATATATATATATATATATAGGTCTCTACCCTTGATCTTCGTTCTTTGCGTTTTGTACTCTCTTCAAACTCATCTTATTTGTGTGGCTTATAAATAAATAAATAAATAATTCTGTTTCAAACACAAACAATACAATGAACTAGGGGGAAAGAGAGCAAACAAAAGGGAAGTATACAAATAAAAGAAGAACAAAAAGAGAAATAATAGGCCACTATGTCTATCGTTAATACAGATAAGAACACTCCAGAATATCAAACAATTAATAATTTTATTGGCTTGACACAATGTACAAAAGCAACAGCAGAGAAATATTTAAAACGAAATCATTGGAATATTAATTATGCTTTGAATGATTTTTATGACAATGAACTTGGTACATTCCTGTTGGCAAAAAATGAGTCCAAAAAAGATATAGTATATCCTGAATCATTGATATTATTATTTAATTTGTACGCAGACGATGACACAGGTGTGATCGAATCGGAGGGCATGATTAAGTTTCTTGCTGATTTAGAACTGGAATTAGAGGATTTGGCAACAATATGTGTAGCGAAATTACTGGGCTGGGAGCGATTAACAGATATAATATCGAGGAATCAATTTTTAAATTGCTGGTTTATGGAAGGCTGCGAGGGTTTAAAAGAAATGAAATTAGAGATTAAAGATTTAAAAGGTAAGTTAGTTAACGATTTTGACTACTTTATGGATATTTATAAATTCACATTTGAATTAATTTTGGATGAAGATGAAAAGAACAATGTTGATGTGGATACAGCTATCGAGTATTGGAAGCTATTTCTAGACAAAAGGACAGGAAGCGAGAATGAATCCGAGTTTTGTGTGAAGGTCGATGAATCATTGCTCCTGACATGGTTTAAGTTTTTAAGAGATGAAAATAAGAAACTAATATCAAGGGATTGCTGGTTGATGCTAATGGAGTTCTTCAAACGATTCCCCAATTTAGAAACTATAAGTAAGACATATGACGAGAATGATGCCTGGCCATATCTCATTGATGAGTTTTACGAATACCTGGAAGATACCCATCTGATATAGATCTATTCACACATACCAAATTATTGTGACTAGTAACAAATACAAGAATTACAACGATCAATACCATTAAAGTCAGTAACACAGCATCAAGTTGTTGTTACCCGGAGACAGAATAGCGTCACGTGCTTAAACTTTTGAAAAATTTTCCAATTGAAAAATTTCAATCTCATCGCATCGCAAAAAAGAATATTTATAAAATAAATTATATGTAAAGAAGAGAGAGGTTATTAGATGACTCTATAGGTTATATACTGGTATTACTTTTCACAAAGAGGTTATAACCACCAAATACTCACTCACAACCATGGTTAAGTCATATCAACGTTTCGAACAAGAATCAGTCTTTGGCGTAATCTGTTCAAACTCCAATTCTATTTGGATAAAACCTTCTTCAACAGAAAGATATTCCAACCCAGGCAAAATCATTACAAGTGCCTTAGAGAATGTAAACATATGGAATATTAAAACAGGTGAGCTAGATGCGTGTCTTACTGATGGACTGCCCCCAGGAGCCATAGATGCCAAATCTTCAAAGCCTGCTGAGGTCACCTACTTACAACATCATACTGATACAAACCTATTAGCAGTAGGCTATGCTGATGGTGTTATTAAAGTGTGGGATTTATTATCTAAAACCGTCCTTTTAAAATTTAATGGTCACAAATCTGCGATTACAGTATTGAACTTTGATTCAGAAGGTACTCGGTTGATTTCCGGTTCAAACGATTCTAACATCATTATCTGGGATTTAGTCAGTGAGGAAGGATTATATAAATTGAGGTCTCATAAAGATAGTATCACCGGAATTTATGTCAATAATGAAAATGATTGGCTGGTCAGCACCTCTAAAGATGGTCTCATCAAAGTTTGGGATTTAAAAGTCCAACAATGTGTGGAAACTCACATCGCACATACCGGTGAGTGTTGGAATCTGGGTGTCAATGGAAACCTTGCTATTACAACAAGTTCAGATTCTCAAGTTAAAATCTGGGAATTAAATTTGGACAACGAAAACGGTTCTAAATTAACAGAAAAAGGAATATATGAAAAGCAAAGTAAACAGAGAGGTTTAAATATCGAGTTTGTTACAAGTAATGATGGAACCAACTTTTTTTACATTCAAAATGCCGATAAAACAGTAGAAACCTTTAGAATCAGAAAGGATGAGGAAATTTTAAAAGCATTGAAGAAAAGAGAAAAAAGATTAAAGGATAAAGGTATGTCCGATGAAGAAATTCAGTTAAATATTAAAGAATCGTATGTTTCAATTTTCATGCATCCATTTCAAATAATCAGGTCTACTTATAAAATTAAATCTGTTTCATGGACCTACGCAACAAATTCAAAATTAGAAATAGCTGTAACTACTTCAAGTAATACTATTGAATATTATCAAATTCCGTATGAAAAAAGAGAACCAACTCAACCATCACCAAATAGAGTATATACCATAGAGTTACAAGGTTGTAGAACTGATATTCGTTCCATTGATATTAGTGATGATAACAAATTATTAGCAACCGCCTCAAATGGTCTATTGAAAATTTGGAATATAAAGACAAAATTATGCATCAGAACTTTTGAATGTGGTTTTGCATTAACCTGCAAAATTTTACCAGGTGGGCTATTGGTGATAATAGGTACCAGAAATGGTGAATTACAATTATTTGATTTAGCTTCATCAACTGTTTTAGAAAATATCGAAGATGCTCACGATGCAGCTATTTGGTCTTTAGATATTACAAGTGATGGTAAACGACTAGTTACTGGTTCTGCTGACAAGACCGTTAAATTCTGGGATTTCCAATTAGAAAAGGGCCTTGTCCCAGGTACTACTGACAAATATGTCCCTAGCTTAAAGTTACATCACGATACTACCCTAGAATTAAATGATGATATATTATGTGTTAGGATATCTCCAGAAAATAAATTTTTAGCAGTATCACTATTAGACAACACTGTTAAAGTGTTTTTCCTTGACACAATGAAATTTTTCTTAAGTCTTTATGGCCATAAATTACCAGTCTTGTCAATGGATATATCCTTTGATTCTAAAATGATTATAACATCCTCAGCCGATAAGAATATTAAAATTTGGGGTTTAGATTTTGGTGATTGTCATAAATCACTCTTTGCGCACCAAGACTCAATTATGAACGTGAAATTTGTGCCAGAATCGCATAATTTTTTCAGTTGTTCCAAAGATTCGCTTGTTAAGTATTGGGATGGTGATAAATTTGAATGTATTCAAAAATTGGCAGCTCACCAAAGCGAAGTTTGGTCGTTGGCTATTTCCAATGATGCTTCCTTTGTTGTTTCAACTTCACATGATCATAGTGTTAGAATCTGGGGAGAAACCGAAGATGAAGTCTTCCTGGAAGAAGAAAGAGAAAAGGAGATGGAAGAACAATATGAAGAAACTCTGTTGACTTCACTTGAAGAAACCAGCGGTGATGATGCATTTAAGAGAGACACTCAAAAAGGTGGAGAAGAGGAAGACACAGACGAAATTACTGGTGTTCACAAACAAACTATGGAATCATTAAAAGCAAGTGAAAGATTAATGGAAGCCTTAGATTTGGGTATTAAAGAAATAGAAATCAATGAACAATATCAAAAGGATCTAAAACTGTGGAAAAAGAAGAAAACTGGAGATGCACCAATAAAACCTCAAGGTAATGCAATCTTAATCGCCATGAAAAAGAATCCTCAACAATACATCATGGATACACTTTTTAAGATTAAACCTTCTCAATTAGAAGATGCTTTGTTAGTTTTCCCATTTTCATATGTGTTGAAATTTTTAAAATTCATTGATATTGCATTAAATGATTCTAAATTAATTGGTAACCATTTACCATTAATCTGTAAAAATCTATTTTTTATTGTCAAATCTAACCATAAGGAGTTAGTTTCACAAAAGAATGAAGAATTAAAATTACAAATAAATAGGGTTAAAGATCACTTAAGAACAAAACTTAAGACAAATGAAGATGATCTTGGCTTTAATATCCAAGGTTTGAAATTTATTAAGCAGCAATGGAATCTAAGGCATAATTTTGTATTTACTGATGATTATGAGCAAAAAGCACAAGAAGAAAAGATGGCAAAGAAGAGAATATTTGAGACACTTGTATAGTAAATAATCAAAGACAACTCAATATACAATTACGCATATACATAATTATACACACCAATAGAAAAACAAATGTATAAATACTAATAAAAATAATAGAACATTAGGGAAAATAGAAAGCCTTAAATATATCATGATTTTTGACTGAAATGGTATATTTTACGGATCATTATTCTTCTACTCTAATCCGTTAAGTAAATATTAGTTTATACACAGGTAGATAGAAAGATAGTTGCCTGTTAACAAATTCTGAAGTTTAATTACTATTTTAATTATCTTATTAAATAATGCATGCAAATATATATATATATATATCTAATAAATAGATATATGATTTGTATAAGTAAGAATGAGTGATAGATTGAAATAGAATGAATGAATGAATGAATGAATGAATGAGTGAATGGATGGATGAATATAAATAAATCGTAAAATTATACTTGTTTTCTCATTGTTTTGATTAAATTTTGGCTAAGCTTTAATATTAAGCCCATTTCCCTAACAGTGCCATCAACCCAGCACCTAAACACATAATAAGGTATGCCATCAACATTTTCTTTAGACCACCAGGCCCTTTAAATTGATGTGAGTACAAGAATTCATGTGCCATAAGTTCAACCAAACCTGTATATATCAAAATACCAGCTGAAATTGCATCAAAAACACCGTTGGTAATCAGAGCAGTTCTTGAACCTGGTACAAAAGAATGTCTAACACCAAGACCAATTGCCGCAGCAATAGGAGCAGTTACTGCAAAGGCTAAGCCCATTAACCATGGTGTATATTTCTTATCTGGAGGCCACTGTGTTTCTGCAACTCTTGTTCCTAAACCAAGGCCTTCAAACATTTGATGGAAAGTTAAAACAATAAATAAGGTTTCAAATTCACTACCTGATACAGACAGTGACAACCCTACAAATACTGAATGAAACAAAATACCAAATTCTAAAATAGTGACTGCAAAAATTTGGTTCAAATACTGCTCTCTTTCTGCTCTAGTAAGTGGTATATTTATCTCAGTAGTACTTTCGTGATTTAGATCGTAGGAACAGTGCTCTTTACCTGAAATAGATGCTGGTTTATTCAATGAATTTTCTGTTATCATGCCACCTCTATGTGTGCTTAAATCTTCCATTTCTGGCCTTCCTGCCTCTAGATCGTACATCGGATATTCAGTTTCGGCTTTAGAATCATCTTCATAGACAGTATCTTCATTAACATTGGTTTTATTTTTAAAATTTATCGAACTATTTGCGGCAGGATTACTTTCTTCCTCATGCATATGAGGAACTCCATGCTCATCTATATTACTGCTACTACTTGATAAAATAGTGGTATCAACAACTTCTTTACTGGAACTGCTGTGGTCATGGTCATGGTCATGGTCACCTTCGATAGCTTTAGATACAAAATGATGTGTAACAATTTCTGTTAAGAATAACAAAAATAACGACATTAAGCAAATCCCAAATGCCCATGGATATTCTGCAAAAGTTCCTCCTAGGCATTCATTGCCTAATGCCTCTGCTGCAGGATCTAAAAGATGAATGAATGCTGTAGCGATAATAACACCCGAACCAAAAAATTTGGCAATAAAGAAACACCAATTAGGTAGCCTGATAAATGAGTACTGTGAGGATAGAATTGGAAAATATACCCCTAGAGCGGATGATATCAGTATTATAAATATGGACAGGATCCGAATGTTACCGTGTCCGTCATAGTCATTTGTCGTTTGACATTTATCAACCGTATCTCTTACCAGAAGTAGATCCATGCTGTATTATGTTATATTAATATTTCTTGGTATTTATTGTTATGCAGTTAAGCAGGTGCTTTATAAAACGTGCTAACGAATGGAAGTGCAGATCTTTAAAGAAAATATACCCAAGGAATAAAAAAATTACCCTCAAGGTTCAAAAATACATTTATATATATATATATATATATATATATATATAAATATATGTGTTTGTGTGTTTCTATATTATTATATATTTAGAAGTTATATATTCGTTCCAAAGAGAAAGAGGTAAGTTAAGGAGAGGACTGAGGTAAATTATTTATTTAGTACAGTTACGGCTAACAGACCTTTACAAAAGGTTTAGTAACTCAGTTTAAACAAAAACTTTTCACTTTAAGATAGCAACTAGTCCAACCTCAATGAAGCTAACAAACAACAGACTGTTCTGCACAGTATGCTTTCATAATGAGGAAATTTTTTGCCAGTCGGAGGAAATTAAAACTTTTCAAGACCCTCGAGGTTATGTAATATTTGTTTTGTGTCTTTCATTCGTTTTAGAAGGCGTCGCGGGGAAGAACAACCTGCAGCACCCTCGAGGTTAAAGTTTTCAGGCAACTTTAACGTTTTTGTTTCTTTTTCAGGCTACTGTTACCCTGCTGGCCCGTACGAGAGAAAATTATCCATATTAACAGATTAATATAGCTTGACTAGCATATAATTCATGCTATTACGTCCGATATCACTGTTCGTTAGTTGAAAAATAATAATAATTTAAAGTTTTCTTTCTTAAATAAGCTCTGTAGATGGCTAATAATAAATGCATTGAGGCCCTACGAGGGATTTGTTCTTTGTGCAGAGTTTCTGGCTTATACAATTGAAACTTCTTGGCGTTGGATTCTAAACTTCTTGAAATAATGTTAGACATAAACAGATAATATGAAATTAAAGGTTTCTATAACAACTCCTTGTTTGAAGGAATTTCCATTTGGCACTCACAAGGTATAATGTCCGAAATGTATTCATATATATCGCAACACAAAATTTTCAGACCATTGAATCATAGATGGAAAAAATGAAGAGTGCAGCGATTGATCCTTTAACACTACTTTAGTTTCTTTTGAACCTTATTTTGATTCTCTCCAAATGCCTTTCTTTTCCTTCTAAAGCTTTGTATAAGTATACACTTTAGTTGTACGTTGGGTTACATTTACGGTCATAAACAGTGCATATAAATAAATTATGCTTGCCCATCGCCAGTATAAAATGAGAATAGTATTTGGAAAAGACTTGAATAGGTGAAAAAGTATGTCTGCTGAATATGACAATTCAATAGGGTATATTAAGTATCAATGCGACCGTAATTATGATATGTTAAATTGCTCACACTAAGCTGTTTCTAATTAAGCACCTATTAATACGCTAATGGTTGAAACTTTGAACATGCGGTAAAGCATTGCATTACTAAATATCGATAAGTTCATTAAAGATAAAAATAACAATATCTTACGGTTGTTTCACAGTTATTCATTTACTTTTGGCAGAATCAAATATACCATTATGTATGGATGTAATATTCGTTTTACCTAAAAGTTTACGAAATACTCGGAAACTATCACATAGTGCATGTACCATCTTGTTTTTAAACTCCAAACTATTTTGGAACCATATTTTAACTCTCCTCAGACATATTTCGAATTTGGTGCTTCTGATAATGTCCTATTACACCATAGCATTTCTTTTTTCTGAGAAAAGACCTGTTAACGTATAATGTTTTAATATCTATCCATTTAATGGCGTTGTAATAATTAGAGAACATATGTTAATTGGGGATACAAAAATGTTAATGCCATAATTCAATTAAAATATATATTTCCTTCAAGTGTGATTCCTAGAGTAGATATTGTAATTAAATTTGTTATCCTAAACGATCTACCATTAGTAAGACGATGTTATTAAAGAATTCACACTATTGTTGGCACATTGATGAACAAAGATACACCAATATACGTTAACTGAAATATACGCTAAATGTGACTACTACTGACGTTTAAATAATCTGATTATAGTTATATTTCTATACTTTCAGAGTTGCTTGATTTCATGTGAAAATAGCGTTAAATTTAACTATAGAATATTTGAATGTTTATAAACCCACTTCATTATTTACACATATATTTCGGCTAGTTATTTCATTGATGTATTATCAATATCGACGGTTCTATTAGAATTTTAGAAGCATTATGCATTATACTATTTTTTTATAATAAAATTTAAATTTTAAAGAATTATCTTGTCGAACAGTGTTCAATGAAACTGTTTTACTGAATGTTCCGTTTTCTTACGCAAAGAGCTGATTAAGCTTCAACAATGTCACACCAACTGGGAACATGGAACACGTAAAAGGAGACATATATCAGTTGTTAAAAATGATGAGGCAACAAGAAGATAAGAATAAACGAAAGAAGAATAACAAAGATTAAATAGCAATATACTTTTTATAATGCTATTAAATATCAAAAACTAAATGCAACCTACATTAGACCGAGTAACCGAAATAGTTCCAAGAGTTCAAAAATAATTAAAGGAGGTAAAATAGGAATAGGGTGAGAACAAAAAAAATATGAAAGATAATGCTAAAAAAATCGAAGTGCATTTGATAGCTTTAAAAGGTGAATATATCGCAGTCATCGGTATTGACAGAACAGGAGATAACTTAGAAGACACTTAATACACCGAATTTGAGAGTATTATGAGAGGGTTTCATGAAGCTCTCGAACACATTACGAAAATTGAAGGAAACCTAGTTGAAGAAGAAAACAAAGAAATATTCAAAATTGAACAAAAGGTTGAAGAAGGGGAAATTAAAACCAAACTAAGGGTAAAAAATATTAAAACCACCACTAAGAAAGAATCAAGAATATTCCAGGTGCATAAATTAAAAATGAAAAAGTGAACCAAAGCTTGGACAATTGCATAACTTGACATGTAGAACTAGACTAGATTATTGCCTTAGTATTTTCTTTTAGATTTTATCTTTCATATAATTATCCCAAACAATGCAAAACTGTTGTATCGTCGACTAGACTAACACGATTTATTCGAAACAGAAAATAGAAGGTTTGATGGGTTATTAAAATCAGATATTATATACTTAGTTAGATATATATATAAATTAATTATTATTTAAACTGGAGGTGCAGGGAGTTCCGATCGATAATCAATTGTTATCCTAAATTCAGTATTTGTTACTTTGATTTCTTTTTCTGTTTTTAATTTAATTATCCTCTTCATATGAATTTAGATTTTCAATGCCTTTGAACTGGAAATTTTACTCCTATTTATATTTTTTGAGTATCTCAATTCTTGTTGGAAAATCCGATTAATTTATTCCTAATAATAACATCAGATTAATGTACTTCTTATAGAAAATTATAATACCATATGCTTTCTATTTCTTTTAGGTTTTACAATCATTTCAGATATTACTTAGGTCTTTATATTAATTCAATTATTGGCTAAATTTTCTTAATAATTGATGTTTTGTAGATGATTCTAGTTCGGGACGCTCGAGGATACTTTCTGTTACTATCCGAAGGTTGATTTTATTAATTAAAGTTAGTTGCAGTAGTTAACAATAATTAAACGTTAGTTGAATTGTTATTCTTCTTGATTATTGATTATTGTAATCCGTTCCTTCTCTTCTGATAGTAGTCTTCGACTGAAAACTGGAAAGAATTTGAGAGAATGATTTTAATTCGTCTCACAACCTATTTATATACTTTTTGTTCTTATTTAACACGAATACATTTTATGAATGTAACATGATACCTCCTTTAGATTCCCTGCAGAAGAATACTAATGGATGGTTTACAAGAGAGTAACATTAGAATGTGTGGCGCCCGGTTCA
>JAJLYB010000103.1:0-44232 GCA_030674245.1 Jamesozyma piceae
TATATATATATATATATATATAGGATAACACTATTGGTCAATTATTAAAACGAATGCTTGTATAACACGTCTATTAAATAACTCTGTACTTTCATACAAAGGGAAAGGTATGATATATATATACAAGATGAAACACCCTATCGAACCAAATACATTCTAATGGTTATAGCACATAAGTTAGATCAATTAAATCTCTTTATCTATATTCTTCTATTTCCAATTAGTTTATTTTGGGTACTTTCTTGATGCAGGTAACATAATTATTTTTTTGGCAACAGAATCTATAAAATCAACATATTACACATGATTGTTTTCTTACTTTTTCTTTCTTTGGAATCATAGGGTCTTCACTGAGAACAGTTAGTGTCTTTTTTCCCTCAGGAGTTTTGTTATTAAATGTTATCTTTTTCAATGTACTCTTTAATAACGAATGATTTCCGGTATGAGGATAGAGGTCCTTAGATAATAGCTTCAAAATTGCAGCATTAAAAACATCATCAATATTTTTACTCAATTTAGAGGAGCATTGGATATGAATAAACGCACCAAGTTCTTTTCCCACCATGTCAGCTTCTTTAGAAGATATAGAGGTATCTGCACCATTATCGGTATACATATCTGTCTTTAACCCAACTAACATTACTGGTGCTTTGTAACAAAAATGTCTTACCTCTGGAAACCAAAGATCTTTAACATTTTGAAATGATTTTCTATTGTCAATCGAATAACATACCATAATTATATCTGCATCTGTATATGATAAAGGTCTCAACCTACTGTATTCTTGCTGGGAGGCGCTATCCCAAAGAGCTAACTCTATCAATTGACTTTTTGGACCTCTTATTTGAGTTGAATAATTTTTAAAGACAGTTGGAATATTTTTTGTTGGATACTCTTTATTCACGTATGTCATCAGAAGCGATGTCTTTCCAACTCCGACATCACCCACAATAACGATCTTTAAATGAAAATCTGGCAACTTATTAGCTTGCTTCATATTTTCATAACTCGCAACTGTCGATAAGTCTCTCGAAAATGGCGAGGGTGTTCCTCTACTATTTAACGAACCATCTATTGATAAAGAATCTGAAAGGTCTTGGTGGATCTTATTGTTATTGAGTGTTCCTTCTGGTGTGGAACTTAATTTTGAATCTGGTATGGAAATAATAGTTCCCTGTAAACTTTGGATTGTCATATCTATCATCATCTATCTTGACACATGGTTTAAAAACTAGATATATATAAATATACATATATTATGATGTATTTTCAAAAACTGCTACCAGGAATAGGGGATACAACCATGTTTTATGTCACGAATGGCTTATGGTTCGCGGAAATAGGTTAGCCGTACGGTTAAGTAATCTGAACTCAAGAAATCAACACGATCACGTGTAACCCATTACAGAATGCGAAAAAGCGTAGTGCATACAATGTTGATATAATTACCCATTAAAGGCAAACGTAGTAAAGAATCAACAAGTAGTTCATTCAATAAAGGAATATATAATTAAAAAGGGTATACTTTTACCAAAAGATAGACCGATATACACATAGATATACTATTTTGTAAATATTATAATGGATAGCGTTATGATAAGTTCAGATGAGCTGTTATCAAAGTTAATTACATTTTGTATCGAGGCAGTTTCATCTACAAATAAAGATAAAAATAATCAATTTCAGATATTAAAACATACAGTCTATGATAAGTATGAAAATATCTTCAAATTATTTTTATATGGTCATGGCCATGAAGTTTACAACACATTATTTATTATCACCAATGATGAACTAAACTCAATAGAAATTATGGTTGATCTTAATACATTAGATCAACGTGATGAACAAGATAAAACAAAAATTACCATATATATGGTTCTAAAAGTCAATGATACTATTACAGAAGAATTACCAATCAAATCCCAAGTATCCACGATGCTATTTCCTGGAAATATCAACACACGCACACTATCTACTATTACCACATACGGTATGACATCAATCCTTGATCTAATTGTGAAATCAAATTCGACAGAATACCCAATGGAATCAATAGAAAACACAAAGAAAAAATTTATCGAAATGTCAACCTCATTTCAGAACTTGCAAAACTCAATAGAGATACCCAATTTAAAATCCAGCATAAATCCAATAATAATCAAAGCAGTAGAAGAAGGGGCAGACATACCCACATATAGTGAGTTTATACCCGCAGAAAATCTATGTGATTCGACGTTTTTGAATAAACTTCAAAGTATAGCCAACGGATGGTATCATACTTCAAGAAATCTGGTAACATTTGAACCTATCGTTGACTCGAATTCGATTGACCAGGAAGAGCATATTTGGACAAGCCTAAAGAACACATTAAATTCAACATTATCCCAGTTGAAATCACCAGATGCACAAATATTATTATTGATATTGAGTGATGCAAAAAGATTACGATCCCCAGTAGACTTTATTAAGGAGACTGGTCTTGTTGAAAGATTGAACTTAATTTCTGACTACAGTAACTTTTTGTCAAATATACAACCTGAAGAACTTTTGACTGTCCGGAGTATATCTGAGTTATCAAGTAAGCTCGAAGACATAGAAATTGCATTAAGGAGATTTAGATCATCCTCATACCCAATTAATAGATTCATTTCATTAGTGAATAATCTTTCTTCTAAGGTTTATTGTCAACTAATACAGGTAATACCAAACCTTTCAGAATTAAGTATTAATGATCTTCAAAATATAGAAAAAAGTGTCATTGATCTTTCAGAACAGTGGGATACTATCCTTCGTGATAATATAATGCAATTAAGAGAAGTTGTTAGGAAAAGAGCCCCCGGCACAGAAATTCCAACAAAATTTTATTCATTTACCGAACAATTACAAAGAGAATTTAATAAAATAATAAAGTTTAAAAACCAATATCGGTTGTTAGAAAAATCTTTAGCCAGGATAGCTTATAATGGTTACCAGGAAGATTTGACCTTTATATTCGAACCATTTAGGCAATTAAAAAAGTCAGAAGATTATCTAGAAGGTCCATGGGAAGAAGCACAACACGTGTATAATAAACGTTTCTTTGAACTTGAGACAAAACTGATAGTACTGTTAAATAAAGCTATGTCAGAATCACCTTCTGACCAAATATTGAATGAATTAATAAAATTTAACTCTTTAACAGAGCTTAACCCAAGAATTAAATCCAAGATCCGTGATTGGCAACATATATTGCTGGATTCTGTGAAAATTGAACTTTCTATACTCGAAAATAAGCTTATAAAATTGAATGACTCATTAGAAATTTTGGCTTTGAAAGATATTCCTCCAATAGTGTGTAGAATTACAGAATACAAGCAAATAAATCTGAGAATAAATGACATTTTAAAGCATTTGGAAATAATTCTTGGGCCGCGTTGGAGAGAAACAACTGATGGTGATCTATTACTTAAGAAATGTAATGCATTGAAGAATAATTCTAATATGGCAAGTATAGTGGATAATTGGGTTGAAAGTATTCCAAACTTAAGTGAAAATATTCTTGCAACAAATATTCTGAAAGTACTACCTACAAGTGACAATAGTTATGAGTTACAAGTAAATTTTGACTTCTCAACTGGATTAATTTATAAAGAAATCAAACATTTAATATATATGGGGTTTGATTTATCGCCTCACACCATCAGAATTTCTCAAACGTATAAACTTATACATTCAAAAGCTGTACAAATATTAGAGTTAATCCAGACCTTTATATTTCTTAACAAAGAAATATTAACTTCTGCTTACTTACCGTTGTTATTAAACAATGAAATTGAACACATTTGGAACTCACTTAGAATTGCTACAGAAACAGTATGGGGTAGCTTAATTAATAAACAGGATGTTAAAACTTTTGATGATAAGAAGACACAATATTTTTTGCCAAACCTAGAAGAAAACGTTTTCAAGTGCATTGATCAATTCCAACAGCTTCAAACCTTTGATAGGAAGTTAAATACTGAATTCAAAAATCTATCTATTATTGACTTTAATTCTGGAAATATATGCGTTTGCATATCAAACCTTCAAACAATTGTAGATGACATGCATTCCTTAGGGTTCGGAGATTTAGTTGAATTCACAAACTCTTTAAATTCTAATTTAATTAAAATACTAGTTGGACAAACTAAGCACCTATTACATCATTTTAAGTTTGAAAAGCAAAATATCTCAATTGATATAGAAAAAAACATGATTAAAGTATCGCCATCTATCAAAAGTGTTAAAAGTCTATGGTTGGCAAATATTGAAACAAGTGTACTTAGCATACTCAATCAATCATTATTAATCAAACCAGGTAGCAAGGAGGAACAAGAGGTTCAACTTGAGTCAATATTTTGTTTAATTAACAATGATATTAAACTGGCGGTAAATAGACTATCCTCAATTTACTTAAAATTAGAAGAGTATATCAATAAATGGATAGAACAGGAGTATCTTTGGTCTATAGATGAAACTTCAATTAAAAATCTTATAGATGGAAACATAGAAAAAGCATACAAGCTTCTCAAGGACTTCCTTGATTCCAAGGGAGAACTAGAAACGCTTCCTTTTGCTGCATTTGACGATGATATTATCAAGTTTAACATTCAAAATGCTTTTACCTTTGTGTCTGCAAAGTATGATTACTGGCAAACAACAATATGTGAACACGTTCTTTTCTTATATTCCGATCATACTATTTCTCTCGATGCAAATATTAATAACCAAAGAAACCTGCTAGAATCTACAATTGTAAATCTATCATCATTAGAAAGTGTCTCAAATTTGACAAAGATAATTGATGATGTAAAAAATACAACTAATAGCTACAATACCAAATGCCAATTATTTTCGAATATTCAAAAAACTTTATATAACCTTAGAATCAAGTTTTCTCGAAGTTATATATATACAGAGCAGTTGGAAAATGATCTTTCAGCATTAGAACAAGCAACCGAAAGAAAAATCATGCTATTAAGAGATAATAAGGAGACAATATCTAAAAATCTAGAAATTCAGTTGCAGAATGCATATGAGTCATTATCTTCTTTCTCTACTCGATGGGAGAATGAAAAATCCATAATAAATAGCTATTACCCAGAAGATGCATTGTTAAATATTGCAGATATCAAACAGTCATTGGAAAAGATTAACAATGATATTGAGTTAATTTCTCGGACGTCTAAACTTTTATTAACCCCTATATCTATAGATTTCCATTCAAAAAAGATTTTGGAAGAAGTCAGGGACTATGAATCGTATTGGCTCGAATTTAGTACACTATGGAATAGTATCGAATTCCCTCTATCAACTGAATGGGCAAAAGTTGATATTATAGAAACAATGAGTAAATTTCGAACAATTTTAAAAACTAACAATAGACTTTCACCAATTATTAGACAATTTAGTACGTTTCAAAATATTGTAAACACGATTAACCTTGCATTAGATAGTGAAAAACTATTATTAAGTTTAAAAGATCCTGCAATCAAAGGAAGACATTGGGGAGTAATATTTCAGGACTTGTCTTCGATAAAAAAGAATGATTATGATTTAGAAAACATGTCTTTCCCGTTTAAAGATATTTTAAAAATAAATATTATGAGAAATGACATTATAATACATGATATAATAGGAAAAGCTCAAAAAGAATATGTGATCGAAAAGACATTAATTAGAATAGATGAATATTGGAATTCTGTAAAATTTGAAATAATATCCCACGATAACGGTTTAAAGCTTGTAACAAAATGGGATTTAATACAACAGTCATGTAGAGATGATTTAGAAGAACTTACTTCCATGAAGAATTCATACTATTATAAAATATTTGAGCAAACATGTTTAGAATGGGAATTTAAATTGACTGATTTATCTAGTATTTTAATAAATTGGATTGATTTGCAATATCATTGGCTGGATCTTTATCCAATTATTGGGAAAAATAAGGATATTATGAATCTGCTACCGCTTGAATCGTCGAAATTTAATAACCTAACAACGGAATATAGATCATTGTCTACTAGAGTATTTCAATTGAATAATGTAATTGATGTTTTGACTGTTCCAGGTCTTCTAAAATCATTGAGTCGTATCTTAATGTCACTGAAATCAATCAAGTCCTCTTTGAATGATTTCTTGGAAAATCAGAGACAGTTATTTCCGAAATTTTATTTTGTAGGTAATGACGATCTTTTAAGGATTGTTGGAGCAGGTAATGATCTGTGCCAAATATCTAAATTTGCTAAGAAAATATTTGGTACTGTTACAAGTATTGTTTTTGATAAAAACACATTAGTCGGTGTTAGGTCTATTGAAGGTGAGGAATTATTATTGGAAAATCAAATTGTGGTTAATTCTGATATACGAGTCTATGATTGGCTCTCTAAGTTGGATGAAGAGATTAAAAACTCAATATACAAGCAATTAGAAGAAAGCATGGCCTCATTCCAAGATACTCACTCTTTGAATGACGTATTAGATGGTCTTGGGCAGTATATTTTCCAAGTTCAATTACTCTCTATTCAAATCGCTATTACAAAGAGAATTGAAATTTATATAAAACTAGGGCAACTGGAAGACTTAGAAACTGAGTTTGAGGCTGTTATAGAAACTCTTTCATCTAAGTTGAAACTTTCTAATGATAAATTAATCAACAGGAAAACTGAATCATTTTTGATAGAACTTATACACTTTAATAATATTGTTCACCAAATTAGTCAAAGTAATAACCAGAATGAAAAAGATTTAATATGGTCAAGTGTTCAAAAGTTTTACTGGAATTCCAATGAAGAAGATCCTTTTTTACGCATTCATATTAGTCACCGTGGCTATATCTTGAACTACGGATTTAACTATATCGGTGTACCTGAAAGACTGATTTATACTCCTGTTCTTACAAATAGTTTTGCTGTACTGACTGATGCTTTATCACAGAAAATTGGTGGGTCATTATTTGGTCCAGCTGGTACTGGTAAAACCGAAAGTATCAAAGCTCTAGGTCAAAATCTTGGTCAAATAGTTATTTTATTCAATTGTGATGATTCATTCGATTTCCAAGTAATGTCAAGATTGATTGTTGGTCTTTCGCGGGTGGGGGCTTGGGGGTGCTTTGACGAATTTAATCGATTAAGCGAAAATGTTTTAAGTTCTGTATCTTCTAATATTGAAACCATCCAAACTGCATTAGCTAGTGGAAATGATACATTTGATATGATGGGTTCTTCTATACCTTTGAACCCAAACACGTCTTTGTTTATTACCCTAAATCCCAATTATGTTGGTAGATCTGAATTACCAGAAAATTTGAAAAAGAAATTCCGTGAATTTTCTGTGGAGAGACCTGATAGTGAATTAATAGTGGAAGTTATACTACAGATCATGGGATTTACAGATGCAAAAATCCTAGCACCAAGTGTTGTTAGTTTATTTGACAATTTAAAGTCTCAATGTAGCATTCAAAAGCATTACGACTTTGGGCTTCGTTCTTTGAAGCGTGTTTTGAACGATTGCTCCCAAATTTTATATAAGAATGAAAAGATAGAAAAATTAAACGGATTAGTAGGAAGTTTAAAAAGAATTATTTTACCAACTTTAAACGAAAATGACGAAACTATTTTCTACCATCATTTAAATAAACATTTTAGCGGATTGACTGGAGTTAATGAGATGGATTCATTTAGGGAAATCTTAACTGAATTTTCCAAGAGGAATAATTTGATATTATCTAATGAATTCTTGAAGAAAGCATCTCAGTTTTATTACATTCAAAAGACGCAACAAGCCTTGATATTTGTTGGAGATTCTGGGGGTGGAAAATCTACACTATGGAATGCAACGATAGCTGCTTTAGAAATTATGGATAATGTAAGGAATGTCATTTATAGAATAGATACTAAGGTACTAACCAAGGAGCAATTATACGGTTCGATGGATAAGGCTACTCTAGGTTGGAAAGATGGTCTATTTACATCGATTATTAGAGAAATAAACGACAAAATAGCAACCTCGAATCAAATGGAACGAATTTGGATTATATTCGACAGTGATTTAGATCCATTATATACCGAGTCAATGAATAGTGTTTTGGATGATAACAAGATTTTGACGCTACCGAATGGTGAAAGATTACATATTCCTGATACTGTACACTTAATTTTCGAGACTACAAACTTGGATAACGTCACGCCAGCAACATTTACTAGATGTGGAATATTATGGTTTTCTAGAAAAACATATAGTGATTTAGATTGCTTTAAAAATATTTTTTCTTGCAAATTAACTGAGTTACGCCAAACTGCTGAGGTTCTGTCTAGTAATTTAAACAGTCTTGTTATTATTATCGAAGAAATGTTGACTCCTTTAAGGTTTTCTAAGATCGTCGAGAGGAGTGTCACTATGGATCATATAATGGGATTCCAAATATATGGAGTAATATCTGGATTTGTGGCTAGCATCTTTAACTTTTTATTATGTTATGAGAACAGTCTTCGAACTGCATCAGAAAAACAGATAGACAACATTTTTAGACTACAAATCCAGAAACACCTGATATATGCATTTGCTGGAGATTGTTCTTCGGAGGATTTTTCTACTTTTTCTAAATATATTGTTGAGATATTCCAGAAAGAAGACAATAATATCAATCCAACTGAGTTCATATTTTCTTCAAATACACTTGATCATCTTCCATATACTTCATGTGTGCCTGAGGTAATACTTGAATCCTCAGATGTAATGAAGTCTGATCTTATTATACCTACTATAGATACAATCAAACAAGAAAATTTGGTATTCAATCTCTTACAATCTAATAGGCTCGTCATTCTTTGTGGCCCACCTGGTTCTGGTAAAACAATGGTATTAAATAATGCAATTAGAAAATCATCTAGATATGAAATTGCTTCAATGAATTTCTCAAAGGAAACTTCAGTCGAGGAAATATTGAAAACATTGAGGAGGCATACGAAATTCTTACCACATTCTGATGGATATAGTATGGTTCCGAAATCTGATAATATAAATCTCGTCTTTTTCTGTGATGAGGTAAATTTACCAGGTTTAGATAAATATGGATCTCAACCTGTGATACTCTTCTTAAGACAATTGGTAGAGAAAAGAGGATTTTGGAATACCCCGGAAAATAAATGGGTTAATTTAGAAAGAATTCATATTATTGGTGCTTGTAATCCATCTACTGATGCTGGAAGAATTGCAATGACAGATCAGTTCCTACGGCATACAACCATTCTATTCATAGATTATCCTGGAGATGAATCATTAAGGCATATCTATGGGGTGTATTACAATGCTATATTTAAACTAGTGCCAGACTTGAGAGGTTTTACAAAAGAGTTTGCCGATGCTTCAATATACCTGTATCAAGAATGTAAGAGGGCTTACAGTGTGGATATGCAGATGCACTATATATTTTCACCGAGAGAGCTAACAAGGTGGGTAAGAGGATTTTACACAAGCATAGTTAACGGCCCGCAGCAGACATTACATTCTGTTCTGAGAGTGTGGGCATATGAAGCATGGAGGATTTTTGCAGATAAATTAGTTCTACAACAAGAAACCTCGAATTTTGAGCAACTACTCTACAGGACAATTGGAACTTTTTTTCATAACCAAGATATTGGAGATTTGAAATCATCTTCCTTATTATTTACAAATTGGTTGAATTTGGAATATGTAGAAGTTAAAAAGGTGGATCTAAGAAGGTATGTTACCCAAAGGTTTAAGACATTTTGTGAAGAAGAATTGGATACATCTATTGCTATATATGACGAAATGCTTGACAACCTTCTCAGGATTGACAGAATATTAAAACAAGTTCAGGGTCACGGGATGTTGATTGGTGCCAGTAGAACAGGAAAAACTACACTGACTCGTTTTGTTGCTTGGCTAAATAACATTACTATAGTCCAACCTAAAATCCATAATAATTATACATTGTCTGATTTTGATGAGTTTTTAAGAAAATCTCTTTTGGAATGTACGGTTGAAGAACAGCAAGTATGTCTAATTATTGACGAATCTAATATTTTAGAAACGGCTTTTCTAGAAAGGATGAATACATTATTAGCTAATTCTGATATCCCCGATTTGTTCCAGGGAGAAGAACAGGACAAATTAATGATGGCTATTAGACACAAGGTCAGCACATTAGGTCTTCTTCTAGATACAGAACAAGAATTATATGACTGGTTTACCAGTGAGATTTCCAAAAATTTGCATGTAATCTTCACAATTTCTAATCCTAATACATCATCTTCAATGGTAACATCGCCTGCCTTATTCAACCGGTTTGTTATCAATTGGATGGGCGAATGGGATGCTAGTGTTATGGCAACAGTTTCAAATGAACGAATTGGAGACATTCCAATCAATTTTACTGCCCATGAATTTCCAGAGAAAAAAGACTTCTATATGTTACCATATGAGTGGTCAACTTTCCGCGATGTTATTACTAATACGTTTTTAGTTTTCGATCAAGAATTCAGTAAACAATTTCTTTCTGTAGACAAGTCACCAGGTTATTTCATAGACTCTTTGTCGACATTTCAAATAAATTTTGAATTGGAATATAATAACCTTGAAGAAAATCAAAGATTTATAAATAGCGGTCTAGACAAGCTTAATGAATCGGTATTGAAAGTACAAGAATTGAATAAGGTATTATCAGGGAAAAAACTTATACTAATGCAGAAAGAAAAAGAAGCCAGAGAGACATTAGATGAACTATTAGTACAACAAAACGAATCGGAAAGAAAACAAGAAGCGACAGAAGAAATCAAAAATATGTTAATCATTCAAGAAGAAGAAACTAGAAAGCGTCGTGATTTGATAGCTAAAAACTTGGAAGAAATTGAGCCTACAGTTCTAGAGGCTCAAAGGGGTGTGAAGAACATAAAGAAACAACAATTAACAGAAATAAGATCTATGAATTCACCACCAATCACTGTTAAAATAGTTATGGAAGCAGTATGTCTAATATTAGGACATGAATTTAGTTCTTGGAGGGATATTCAATCTTTTATACGTAAGGATGATTTTATTACAGATATTGTTTATTTTAACACTGAAAGTATGATGTCACAAGATATTAGCTCTAAGGTTGAAACTACATATTTATCAAAAGCGGGTTTCTCATATGAGACTGCGAATAGGGCAAGTAAAGCATGCGGCCCTTTATATCAATGGGTATATGCGCAAGTCAAATATAGTCAAATTCTGCATGATGTGGATCCCCTAAGGGAGGAAGCTGGTAGGGTAGAAGATGAAAGGATTCGTGCAAAAGCTAGGCTATTGGCTGCAGAAGAGATGGTTGTTGACTTACAGAAAAGCATCGAAAAATCAAAAGAAGAATACACCCAATTGATTAGGGATAGTGAAATAATAAAGACAGAAATGAAAAGTGTCCAAAACAATCTAGAGAGATCGACAACATTAGTTCGCAGTCTAACTTCTGAAAAGGAAAGATGGATTAGAAGGACTCGTGAATTTAAAAATATGACTAAACAATTAATTGGCAACTGTTTGATTTCTTCTATATTTGAAAATTATTTTGGTCAACTGAATGAAAAAGAAAGAGAAGATATGTTTCAACTCCTGAAAAAGATCATGACATTATCTTCTATTCTCTATGATCCAAACTACAGGTTTATTAATAATAGTGTAAATGTGGATAGTAAAATTGAATGGACGGAAAAGGGACTTCCAAATGATGAGTTTTATTTGGAAAATTTTTCACTGTTGGTAAATTCGAAACTAAATTTTCCGTATATTATAGATTCAACTTCTGAAACAATTGATGTATTGTCTCAATTTTTTGGAGCTAAATTTATTATATTAAGTTTCCTTGAACAAGGTTATATTAAGAGATTAGAAAACGCCATAAGGTTTGGTAGTGTTGTTTTGATTCAAGATGGTGAATTTTTTGATCCAATTTTGGGTAAACTTATTGCTAAGGAATTCAAAAGAATTGGTGGAAGGCAAACGGTTGAAATAGGTGACCATGAGATAGATGTATCTTCTGAATTTAACCTATTCATTCACACAAGAGATACGAATTTTAAAATTCCTTCATGGTTGAAAAGTCGCGTTCGTGTAATAAATTTCTCAGTTAATAAAGGAAATGTCGAAATGCAAACAATCCGTACCGCCTTAAGGAAAGAAAGACCAGAAATTCATCAAAAGAGAGATGAATTAATGAAACTAAACGGTGAATATAGAATATTGTTAAAAGCATTAGAAACGAAATTATTAGAAGAGTTGAATGATTCTGAGGGTAATATATTAGAAAATGATACACTGATTGAAACTTTAGAAAAGTTAAAACGAGAATCTACTGAAATTGAAGGTAAATTGAGGGAATCTGAAAGCTTTATGGATAAATTCAATAAACTTGCTTGTGAATATTCTATCTTGGGTAAACATAGTGTTAAAGTATACTCAATATTGGAATATATCTCTGAAAAGCATTGGTTTTTCAATATATCAGTCTGGCAATTCATGGAATGCTTAGAATCAATTTTTAATGCCAACACTAAAAATGAAAGCGGCAAATTTACCAATAGAATAGAAGAGCTCGTATGGATTCTGTATAAAAAGATTTATCAAACCTTTTCTGTTAATTTGGATAATGATGTTAAAAAACTATTTTCTGTTCTGTTAAGTATGTTCTATTATTTTGACAGAGAAAGCACTTCATTTGGAGAAATATTTAATAACATCCTTTTGACGATTTCCATGAATGGACAAATAGATAAAACAAAATTTAACAACTGTGCTTTGAAATTAAAAGATCAAGAACAAAATGATATTTCAGTTGGGTTATGTAGTATGATCAGTTTACTAGAGAAAGGATCGTATATGTCTATCATTGATCGAATCCAGAAGAAATTTGGTAAAGAAATATCATTAAATGAGCTAGGGCTTTTGCACAAGAACACTGCGGTCATTATAGCCAGTGAACCTGACCTGGATGGTTCCTTCAGGATTGCCGATTTAGCAAGGAGAGAAAATCAAAAATTGAAAATCATCCCGTTAGGTTCATCAGAAAGTACTAATTATGCTGAGAAAGAAATTGTTAAATCAAATTCAGGTGATGGTTGGATATTGCTACAGAATATACAAATGTCAATACCATGGGTAAAATCATTTTTGACTAAACAAATTGATAGGCTAATGATATCCAAGCAAGATAGCAAAAACTCACTCAAATTATTTATGACTAGCAATATTCTCGGAAATCCTCTTCCAATTCCTTTACTAGAACAGTGTTATAAATACGTGTATGAGGAAATTCCGAGCATATTAGATACCGTTCGTGAATTATGGTTTGATGAGGATTTGAACACCAAGCATAGAGAGATAGAAAATAAATATTTCTATTATAAGTTTTTACTGAGTTGGTTTCATTCTATTGTCCTTGGAAGGAACCGCTTAACACCAGTAGGGTTCTCTAAAAAATATAGTTTTAATGATTGTGATTATAAGTCGTGCTTATATTATATCGAGCATTTACTGTTGGATGATAATAGATGCGATGACTTGTGCATGAAATTACTACAATCCTATTCTGAAACCTTCATATACGGTGGTAAAATCGATAAACAAGAAGATTTGATAATACTGCATGAAATCTCTCAACGGTTATTTATAAGCAGTAAAGGATCAGATTCTACAGGGGAAGCTGACATAGTCTCTTTGATGGTTCTACTTGGTTACTCATCTTTGGATATAAATTGTTGTAACTACGAATCATTGACAGGGATATTGAACCAAATAACCGAAGAGCCATTAGAATCTTATATCCAATGGTTAGGACTTCCAATGGAATCGATAAACCAATATGATAGAGAAAGATCTAATGGCATAGCGACTGAATCCTTACGCATTTATAATGCATTGACAAGTCAACTCACCCAAGAAATCGGATAAGCAATAAGTTATGGAAACTCCGTGAAGCAGTACGAATAGTGCAATGGGCTCTTCCGTTCTTTCATTTTTTCTATTTCCCTCTAAAATGTGACAGACACCATTGATGAGATAAAAGATAAAAATGCATTGCTCTTCGGCCCAAAGCATAAGGAACGTTCTCTACGTTTCTTCTATTGCATTTTGCTTATATTGCCTGTTCGGTTTATATTTCCGTTTTGCTTTTATCCCGTGGAACGTGAAAAATATTTTGAGAAATTTTATATTAATTTTTTTTTTTCAAACCTTTTGGGTTGTTTGCAGAATACGCCTAGATACGATTATGACAAAGTTTACGCATCTTCAAGATTGCATTGAATATGACATTTCTTTGAAATAACAGCAATCTTTGCATAACTTTTTCTTATTGTTTTTGCACCCTATATATACATTGATGTGTATAGGAGTTAATTATTTATTATTTTTACTCCTTAAGTAAAGATTTAAGGTATAAACTCTTACTTTAAGCTAACGAAACAAAGGTCATCATATATATAACCATTATATACTAGCAAGTATTTTATCTCTTGTGAAAAGAGTATCTATCGTTAACTATTTACCAAGATTATTGTTTTTCTAGGGCTGTAATTATTCATAAACCAAGATGAGCAAAACTACTACCAAGGTAGATGCGTCTTCTGATACAAGCATTAATAATACCGTAACTGATAAGCCAGCTGTTCTATCAAGTAAACATCATTTAAGAGACCCAGGTAACCATTCCGATGAACACTTCAAGTCCAGGATGGACCCAATGAGATTTGCTATAAGGAAGTACCTAACAAGGTTTACTGATCATCAATCAGAATTTCTTGCCAACTGGCAATCCAAGCATGCCACTCCATTTAGAAATATTTTTTTCCTGTATACTGCCTTATTAGGGTCCCATACATTCTATGTTATATTCTTACCGATGCCGGTATGGTTTGGCTATTTTGAAACTACAAGGGACTTGGTTTACATTTTGGGATATTCCATCTATTTATCTGGGTTTTTAAAGGACTATTGGTGTTTACCCAGACCCAAATCGCCACCTGTGATAAGAGTTAGTTTAAGTAAATACACTACAAAGGAATACGGAGCTCCAAGTTCTCATTCAGCTAATGCCACTGGTGTAACTTTATATTTCCTTTACCACATATTGGTGTCTGAATCATTATCCCTCATGGGAAAGATTACTTTGACTGGATTAGTAATTTTGTACTACTGCACATTGGTCGTCGGTAGGATTTATTGTGGTATGCACGGTATCCTAGATATTGTTAGTGGTAGTGCGTGCGGTGTTATTTGCTTTGTTGTTAGAATGTATTTGAAAGAATATTTTAAAGACTTTCAAAGTGGTGATTATTTTTGGTTTCCTCTTATATGTCTCGCATGGGGCTTGTTTATTCTTTTCAAACACGTTAAACCAGTTGATGAGTGTCCTTGCTTCGGTGATAGTGTAGCATTTATTGGTGTTGCTACAGGTTATGAATGTGGTGATTGGTTTTTACAAAGATTTACAGACGGGTATGAATGTGGTACTTATTCTGTGGATGGCCCTATTGTATTCCTAAGACCATTCATTGCAGTTCCTATGATTGCGCTTTGGAAAGAGGTTATAAGTAAGCCATTAGTTTATAATTTTTTACTCAAAATACTTAGATTAAAAGATGATAGGACAGAAATAGCCCAATTATGTGCCAAGAAAAAGAAAGAAAACAAGGACGAATGCCCATTGCATATTGGTGTAGCTAATATTGATATTATTGGCAGATACATTATTTATATGGGTGTTCCTATCATTACCATTGTTAATGGCCCAATGGTTTTCTCTTGGTTGGGTATCCTATAATCTGAGGAGGGAAAGGCTAATCTATCTTTTGCTATGCTTATTCTCTGATTGTTTTTTATCTTCAGTTTTACTACGGTTTGTACTTTTGTATAATGATTTATACATTGGGTTAATATTAGGATTTATATACATTTTTATTTTACTTACTTATTTATTTATTTACTTATTTATTTGCGTACTGTCATTCTTCAATTGCGTAGAACATAATCAAAAGTAACCCATAATCAAATAAAATTACTTGTTTTCAATGGTAAAATAAACGAATCGAACATGCATCTATCAATTCATCCACGGAATTAAATTATAAAATATAATAAATCAGTACTCATCAAAACAAAGGCACCTATTTTATTCTAGCCTATGTCCTATCTGACATATCCGTGACCGTTCTTCATCGTCAGGTTAGCAACTTCTTCTTCTGTCTAATGGCAAATATCCTGCAGTCTACGTATTTAGCACCCTTTCTCATGTCTCTTTTTCCCGCGACACCCAAATTTTGCAAAAAAAACTACGCGATCCTGGAAAGTTCCACTGCAGGGAATAATTAACAACAGGCAGAAACAGTGATTAGTGATACATAATGTAGACGAGATCTATTGCTGAGTAATAATAAGCAATTAAACATACATGTTTCTCATTTAATAATGTCTGATCTGGAATCAAGTAATGTGTATATATATACACATGTATTCTTATATAAATAAGCCATTATTTTAACGTGATTAAGTATTTTTATTCTTGCAAAAACCAGTATTTTAATTGTCATCTCCTCAATTTTTCACCCCCTCCCCATTGAAATTCGAATTTTCTGCTTACACATCAAGTATTTTAATCTGGAACGGTGCAGCTGAAATACAGAATAATATATATATACAAGCATCAATTAGTATAAACATAAATTATCAATTGCCTGTTTATCAAGATTTCTTTATTTCACCAAACACACAACTTTTCATTAATCGTTGATTTATAAAACACGAAGATTTACTACTTCGAGCCACATTAATAATAAAGCAGTCAAATAGAAAAAAAAACATACCTATATACGTATAAAAATATCCAGATATGAACAGTCAAGAATCAGTCATCGCAGAAGAAATAGATTATGAGGCATTACCGTCTACTTCTCCTCTAAGCCATCAATTACTAGCGGGTGCATTTGCCGGTATCATGGAGCATGCTGTTTTGTTTCCAATTGATGCTCTTAAGACTCGTATTCAAGCAGCTACCACTAGGCAGACGTCATCAAATTTATTAGCACAAATATCTCGTATTTCAACGATGGAAGGTTCCATGGCACTGTGGAAGGGTGTACAGTCCGTTATTCTAGGTGCAGGTCCAGCGCACGCTGTTTATTTTGCAACATACGAATATTCAAAGGCATACCTAATCGATCCAAAAGATATTCAGACGCACCAACCTATAAAAACTGCAATGAGTGGTGCTCTTGCAACAATCGCTGCAGATGCATTAATGAATCCATTCGATACAATAAAGCAACGTATGCAATTGAATACGAATTCTTCGGTTTGGAATTTAACTAAACAGATATATAAGACAGAGGGAATATCTGCATTTTATTGTTCATATCCAACTACATTGATAATGAATGTACCATTCGCAGCATTCAATTTTATGATTTATGAATCTGCAAGTAAATTTTTGAACCCATCAAACACATATAACCCGCTAATCCATTGTCTTTGCGGTGGTGTAAGTGGAGCAACATGTGCAGCCATAACTACACCATTGGATTGCATAAAGACAGTATTACAGGTTAAAGGTAGTACGAACGTCTCCCTGGAGGTAATGAAGGAAGCAAATACGTTCCAGAAAGCAGCTAGAGCAATATATCAGACGTTTGGTTGGAAAGGGTTTTGGAGAGGTTTAAAACCAAGAGTTATCGCTAATATGCCTGCAACAGCAATTTCTTGGACTGCATACGAATGTGCAAAACATTTTTTGATTAAAGCTTAGATCAATTGATTTAAATTGGAGTTGCATATTCTATTTAAAACAAATTTTAATTCAATTTAAAACAATTTCATTAGATCGAGTACCATTCATTTATGGTAGACTTTATTGTATTTTACTATTACTGTTAGGTTGAGTTTATGCTTATAAACATTTTTTTAATTCATAAACTCTACTAACAAGTTACTCATGTGAATATTATTTCGATTCATTTTTATGTATATATATGTATGTGTATTTATAATAACGTATATATTTATTAAAATGTTTCATAAAAGAAATTTTTGATGTAAATTATGCATATCCCTATCTCAATTTATGGTAGAGCTGAAGAGCCACTTTCTATATCTCTTTTTAGTTGATTCATTCCAAATGAATAACGATATCCCTGTGAATCCCATATAACTGGATAATTTGGATCTTCAGGGATATATTTTTGATTTGCAATACTATTATTCCATCTCTCGCTTTTAATTGATCTTAGTTCAGAAGTATTTTTTGCATTTTCATTACTAATTTCACTAGGAACGGTATTAATAGAACCAGTATTGTTGCTGTTCTTGCTATTATTGTTATCATTGTGGTTATTAGTTGTGGTTGAAGTACTTCCATAATTAAGCCAGTATTTATTATCACCGGAGTTACTAAACCTAAAACCTTGATTCAGTCTGCTCATTGTTGATCTGGAATCACTTTTACTAACTAAAAGATTGTCAATAGAAGAATCAAAAGTCTTAAAGTTATAATAGGTTTGACCAACCCACAAAGTTTGTCTAAAATCCCATTTTAAGTCTCCACCGCCAAAACAGTCACGAATAGCAAACCATAACTTCATCCTAGCTCCATTTGGTATACATCTTATTGAATAGGGCTCCCATGGGAACGCATACATATGCAAAATTGCAAACCCAATCATTTCTAAGGATAACAGTCCATTCTTATATATATAACTCTTTACATGTGCCACCTCACTACTACCAAATCTCCCAGTATAATCTAATAATTGTATAAATATACCTTGCCAATAAGAGGCAAATATGATTAATTTGACACATAGAAATTTCAACCATGGGTTATAAGGTTTTAGTTCCACGTATAGACACTTCCAAAACACAGCTATATTAAACAGTGAGAAACTTACTGATATATTGTACAATATCAAAAGCCAAAATTGGAAACGATCCAAAGTGTAAACTTCACAAACCAGCAGTAACAGACAATAAAATGGTTTAAACCAAACGTACTGTAGGATTCCCCTCTTGACCATTAAGAAATCGGCCGGATCAGAGAGATCAACCTTACCCAATAAATAACGCGTAGGTTTATGGCCAACCGAGAGTTCAGTAATAATTTTTCTTTCACCACCTAGGATTAGGGTCAGTAATGAGAAAAATGTATAAATCACAAAGGCCTCATAGATCTCTCTTATAGGGTCCAGAAAAATTTGTGTTGTAGATGGGTGTATCGTTGCTGAGAGGCACGTTATGCAGAATAATGGAACTAGTAATAGGATCCTTATGGTTAATCTCTGTTCATTTGGTTTTCTGTAGTTTGTAAGCTGTCGAAATATTGAGCATGTTGCTATGAAGAATGCTAATGTACATGTTATGTAGCAGGGCCATTGCCACCATATAGGAAGATACGGCTGTTGGTAGGGATGGTCTGTGGATTCGGTTGTATTCATTGTGTATTATAGTGTAGTATAAGTGGTTGGTATCGTTTTCAAGGCTGTATTTGATGTAAATGAAACTTTCGTATATAAGTGGTTTATTGATGCTTCTGTTTGTTTATTACTTTTGTTTTTACTAGTTATGATAACTTGTAACGTCATATATTTAAGTTTCCTTAGTTCATAGCAAATTTAAGTCTCGTTAACTCCTTTTTAGAGTGTGTATATGTGTATCTCTTAAGCACGGTTATCTGTATTGGTTTTCGCAATGTCAGCTTTCCTGTCTAGCGCATAGATAAACAAAGCAGTCATTTTCTACATATGTTAATTAGGCAAGATTAATAATTAACCACAAAGGGAGAATATATTGAATATTAGAAAATAGCAAATTATATAATCCTCAAAGGTCGGATTAGTGGATATTGTAATAGGATTTTTTTTAATATTAAAGTATTTGCCTATCTATCTAAGTATATAAAAATTTTCGTTTTTAAAGAGAAGAAGGGACTTTTATTTTTTATTAATCATATGGTCAAATTGGGGCATCTTTCACAAAGATATGTTTAATTTTTGTCCATTTTGACTTTATTTTATCGACGTTATCGGTTACATAATTTGTGACTGGATCATTTAGATCCAAGTCCGATCGGTTGAGCGCCATCTTTGAACTCTCTAATTGATCCAACTTCAGTACTTTATTGCTTGGTAATAAAATCGCACGATCTAATGAGTATGGTAAGCCTCTATTCCTACCTCTGATCATTGTTGCTACCATAACTAATTTTGATATAGTTGTGAATTGTGCAGATAAGGAGGTGTTTGTGTTTGGATACCCTAATGACAATCCCACGGTCCCATAAGCGCTTACGATTTCAAAGAATATACTAAAGACATTAAACTCTGGGACTTTAAGGTCTTGGATCTTGCTGTTTTCACAGATACAAATAATGAATAGAGCCAGAAATAAGAACCATAGATCATGTTGCAATTGTCTTCTTAAGTGAACACCAATAAACGACCTTGAGGGGTGTTTGATCGCTTTTTTATTCTTTTTCCTTGATGAATCGTTACTATCGCTGTTATTTTCATTGTCTTCTTCTTCTTCCTTTTCCTCTTCCTCTTCCTCTTCCTCTTCCTCTTCCATTCGATTGTATATACCCAAAGACTTTTCCTCGTACACATTAGTTCTTCTAATTGAGATTGCTAAAGGTAATACAGAAACGTACATCATTACCATATAAGATACTTGAATTGATGGGTGTAAACTGCTTAAATTAATTGTTGAGAACCCTGCGGTTCTTGTTGATACAGCTTGAAATAAACCTATTAATACTCTTATACCCTTTGAGTAAGGTTTCAAGGCATTTGAATTGAAGTCGAGGATGATGAACAGTATCCAATCTGTGCAGTTCAGTCCTACTAGAGTGAGAAGTAACCACCAAGTTGCATCACTAGGAAATAGTAAAGTGAAACAACGACGTGGATGGTCCAAAAGGAATCCTAGTGATTCTTTCCAGTGTGATAATTCTGGAGATATCTTGAATAGACACCATAGTAGAAACCTCAATACAATTGGGAAACCCGTATTGCCCAATATTATTAGTATCATCATTACTATTTGCGGATATGGTGCATTTGTAAAAGACTGCATCGAGTCTGGTGTTATTGTGAAACCCAAGTTATTGAATGCGCTCATTGGTGTGAAGAAACCCCACCAAGTTGATGAAACGCCATCTTGGTAGACTATTGTTTTATATTTGTTGTGTAAATCTATCCATGGAACTAAAAAGATGAAGCCAAGGATGTGGAAAATGATGTAAAATAGTGATAGTATGAGACATAAAAGTTTTAAAGCCCGGTACTCCACTCCACCTAGCTCATTTCTTTGTTTTCTTGATAAGCCAAGGAAAGTTGAATTGCGTCCAAAAGTAGGTTGCCAAGATAAATAGTTTAGGTTCATGTTTGATAAGGTTGGATCATTACTGATGCTTGAGCCGTGTTCTTCATCAGAGGAAGAGTTTGTATTTAAACTACTGGCATTAGTGCTACTAGTATTTACTCTAATCGGTGTACTATAGGATGAATTAGTTGCATTGTGGGCATCATGATTGGTACTTGTATTTGTATTATCAAAAGAACTTAAAAGTTTGAGGTTATTATTGTTATCACTACTATTTGATTTCCAGTCATTATAAATTTGGTCTTGAAAGGATTGTAATTTTATTAAATTCGGTAGCTTAATTTCATGGTGTTGGTCTCTTTGTGGTGGTTTAACTATTTTAAATTGAATTGAAGGGAAATTATTTTTTTCCAAATGATCTATTTTAATTGAACTGTTTGAAGACGTCGAAGAGTTTGAAGTTATTGTAGAGAGTTGGTAATTTATTAAATCTATATTACTTTGTGTATTTTGCCTAAATTTTGAGGCTGTTTTGTTGTTGTTATGGAAGTGGATGTATTCATTAGGAGAAGGTATGTATAGAGTTGGTTGAACTGTTTCACTTGCACTATGGTTATGAATGGTGTTGTTATCTTTTTTGTTTTGTCTTTCTTGTAGGATTCTAATTGATTTGTATATATCTTGTGGGGCGAAGTCTTTATTGTTGTGTTTGTGATGTAATAATTGGTTTGACTCATTTGAAGAGTGTGAATCTTTGTTAATTATGTTATCAATTTTGTTCCCGTTATCTCTATTTATGAAATTACCACTGAAAAATTGATGATTAAAGCTATTGTTATTGGGTTGTATATACGAAATGGTATTGGTATTATTATTGGTGCCGTTGTTGGTATTGTTATTAATGGACGTTGATAATTGTCTGTTCAATAATGTTCTTGTTCTTCTGACTTTAAAGTCTCTCTTTGAGAAGTTTTTTATGTCATCGAAAACTCTTTCGAACCAGTACAGTCTTACAAAAGCTAGTATAGTGTGTATAAAAATCGGGGTTGCTAGAGTTGTTGAGACATATAGTATAATCTGTTGGTATAGTGTAATGTTGTTTAAGTTTACAGTATTAAGTCCTGCTTGAGTTGCACATCCGGTACCTGTGAAGAGAGCATCTATATAACTAATATTTCTAATAGGAAACAGTAAAATTGAAGTTATGAAAGCGATGGAAGTGATATATACGTAATGAACGACTAAGAAATTTGGGAAAATAAACTTTTGAATTGGTTTTAAGTATTGGTTTAGATAAGATATCAGATCACGTAACTTGTGTCCTATTGTTTTTTTATAGTTCAATGTTATAGGGAAGATATTTGTTGGAACATTGCTTAATCTCCTTCCTAAATGCTGCATGGTTGACTAGCGTATATTTAGGTTATGTGATGGTAACAAAAGAATACATTTGAGTATTAAAGTATATATATGAGTGTGAAAGAATAAGTAAATAAGAATATATACTAAATTAAATTATAATACAGGAGAGTGTGGTTACCCTTACTTGTTTAAATGTTTGGTTTCTTGAATGTGAGAGATAGATTGAGTTAGAATAATTGCTCTGTTGTAGAAATAAGCCAAGCCAAGCCAAGCCACTGCCACTGCCACTTTTACCCACCACATTTAATATTTAATGCAATATATATAAAATATAAATATAAATATAAATATAAATATAAATATAAATATAAATACAATACAATACAAACAAAACGTCAGTGTGTCCCTTAAAATTCTGTGTTTTTGTGTCACCAGAATTGCTTTTGTATGACAGCAGTGTCTGGGTGCACACACGAAACACTCCGTAACTCCGGAAATCCCCTTCCATTTCCATTTCCATTTCCCCTTCCTCTCCCCCCGAAACAATTGGGTTTCCCCTTTAAATCGTCGGGGGAAAACGGAGATGGAACACCGTCCTGTTTTACTTTGCTCTGCTCTTCTTAACTTTTACTCTACTTTACGTTACTTTGCTTTACTTTCTGGCTCAGTCACACATGGAGATCTTTCTACTCAACTTTGTATAAAAGAGACACAATACCAAATTATCTACAACATCTACTACAACAACATCATCATCATCATGTCTCTGTTTAAAACCCTACAAAACCAAAATAGAGTCATTACTCTATTCACAAACAATATCGAGACAAACCAATCCTCAAGGCTCATCCTCCAACTACTAAAGGATGACTCTATGAAGGACCAGAAGATGGACATCGAAATATCAAATAGATTCCCAACTCTGGATCAGCTCGTATATATGTACAAGATTGATGCTAAAGTAGTCAATTCACAAGTACACAACTTGAACCAGATTCTGAAATACCAATCCTTCAACCCCATTTTTGGTCAGTCTCTAGTGAAACTTACTGAAGATAAAATCTGGAACTCAAAGAACACCCTGTGGGTAGACTGGGAAAGAAAACATCTAGGTAACACCCTAAAGAGTATTCAAGACTATTTGAAGGATTAGTTGCTACTATTACTTCTATTAGCGTTTACACGTTTATAGATACATATATATATATATATTCCCTTATATACGAATCCATTTTTATTACCCAGACTTTATTTTTCTCACTGAGCACGATCAGCATATATTTTTTTTTTTAATTATTTTATTTATTTTTTTTTTTTTTTCAGAACAAGAAATTTTCTCGTTCATAGAAAAAAATATTCAATTTACATCTATTTTCTACTATATATCATAGCAAATATATACACTTTGTTTCAACACAGCCAATTAAGTAATCATAATAAGAGATCAGATCCAAGCATGACCTCCCCTATTAAGACCAATAAGCCTAAATCTTCAATGAAGATAGACAACGCTCCAACTCCACATAACACTCCATCAAGTGTCCTCAATCAAAGCTACTTGAAAAATGGTCCTCCATCAACTATTCCACAAACCATCCACGAGGAAGAACTTATTCAATCTGCAATCATGGCTAATGAACCTCTACTACTACAATCTATTCAGGATAAACTGGGTGACTTGATCGGAACAGACTCCGGTTACGTCAATAAATTGCCTCAAAAGGTAAGGAATAGAATCTATTCTTTACAAGGTCTACAATCTAATTTGTTCAAGTTGGAAAAGGAATTTCAGATCGAAATGTTTGAATTAGAAAAAAAATATTTACAATTATATAAGCCAATCTTTAAAAAGAGAGCCGCAATGGTTGATGGTTCAATCGAACCATCAACCGATGAGATAGAAGCAGGTAAACAACTTTCACAACCTGAAGACGACGAGGACGAAAACGAGGAAGAAGAACAGGAAGAACAAGAGCAAGACTCTGATGTTAAAGGTATTCCATCCTTCTGGTTGACCGCCTTGGAAAACTTACCAATCGTCAATGAAACAATCACAGATCGTGATGCTGAAGTCCTTGACTACTTATCCGATATCACTTTAGAATATTTGTCTGACGGAAAACCAGGTTTCAAATTGATTTTCCATTTCAATGCAACTGCTAATCCATTCTTTGACAACGAAAAACTCACAAAAGTATACTACTATCAGAACGAGTTGGGTTATTCAGGTGATTTCATCTATGACCATGCTGAGGGACAAAAGATTAATTGGAAGGACAACAAATCAAACGTGACCATCTTTGTAGAGATGAGAAAACAAAGAAATAAGAACACAAAACAGATAAGAACAATTGAAAAGTTGACACCAATCGAATCCTTTTTCAACTTCTTTGATCCACCAAAGATTAAGAAAGATGGAGATTGGGAAAACGATGATGATGAAGACGAAGAAGAAGAAGAAGATCTAGAAGAACGTCTCGCTCTCGATTATTCTATTGGTGAACAACTCAAAGATAAGCTCATTCCAAGAGCCATTGACTGGTTTACCGGCGCAGCATTGGAATTCGAATACATGAACGAAGATGAAGATGAAGAAGAATACGAAACTGGAGAAGAATCAGGTTCTGGTGATGACGATGAGGAAGATGACGATGATGAGGAAGAACATGATGATTTTGCAGGTAAGAAGGAAGAGCCACCAGAGTGCAAACAATCATAATCCAAGATATTGAATACAAAACAACAAACAAACAAGACAAGAAAAAAATATATATATCCCACGTTATAGATAAAAAGAGTATTGGAACCAAAATTGTTTTTGTACATTATATATTAATTTTTCAGTAATTTACATAAAATAAACCAATTAAATTAAGCTAAATTAAATTAAAATAAACAGTCACTTCATTCTTGCATTTGGTTTTTTATTTATTATTAGCAACGCAAGTTATATAGTTATAACCAGTCCTACGCACAAATACTTTCGAATGTTTGACTCTGCAACGAATTAAATATAATCATCTGGTATGGCACTGTAATGTCATGCTATGTCCCTACCCCATGCATTATTTACCCCTGCACAACAAATCGCAACAGAGAATACGATTCACCCGCAACTAACCATACCTACCATTCAAATATCTAATTGGACAAATTATAGTTAGTTGCTTATAGCAACAACAGGTTTCTTCCCATGTTGTCAATATTACAATGTCTCACCACTTCACCCTCATTATATGGCAAGGCACACGCACTGCTCACACAGAAATTTCAAAACAAACTGCCGTACAGACAACTAAAAAAAAAAAAATGTAAAAAAATATTTGTCTTTGATACAGAACTAAATTAAAGGGCAAAAGGGATTCGTCTGTTTGTATTTAAATAAACTAGATAACAGATAAAAACACATACTGAGAGCAATTTGTATTTTGTATATATCTTGAATTGTATACAGTTTTATATTCTTAAATAATTAAAAAAAAATAAGTTACATTCTGTATTCAATCAATCAAACAATCAAACAATCAAACAATCAAACAATCAAACAATCAAGGCAATAAATCATGTCAGAACAAAACAAAACGTCACCTGCTAAAAGTATCACCGACTCCAACAGTGTCTTAGCTATAAAAGACATCCAAATTAATGAATTCAACTCAGCTACTCTAACTCACATATCTCATTACGAGCCAGTACACAAAGCTGTGTCCTTTGTACAATCTGTACCGCTATTCAACAATCTACTTACCCAAGTTTTCGGTTTCGCCGTTTTGATTAAATCAAACCTACTCAATAATGAAAAGACACCGGACTTCTTCAAAATTTATTATAACAAATTAATTGTCGTTTTAATAAAATTAGATGAATTAATCAATTTACTCGTCCTCAAAGAAGGTATCGATTCTCTAATTAATGCCTTCAATGAAAACTCAAGAAAAATTGGCATATGGGTAATCTATTTCTTCATTGACTATACAGCAAATATCTTCAATATATTATTGAATGAATTTGTAATGAAACCATTTAAACTAACATATGCAAGGGATGATGGTAAGATAAATGGAGCAACTAAGGTTGTAGGTGAAGGTGAAACCACGAAATCCAAAGATGAGTTATTACCACACTTGGAAGAATTAACGTCCACAACAAGATCTATTTCGAAAAACATTCAATCAAAAGTTCAAACTGACTATATTACTCCAACAAAAGACAAAGCAACAACTTTTTTTGAACCAAAGAAGGATAAAGCTATAAACTCTTTTATTAAGCCAACTTACGATACAGCAGTCGAGACCTATAAGACAGTTTCAACAACTTATGAAAATAACTTAAATAAAGAAAATAATTCAATCCCAAAGGCTATTTATTCTACTGGTAAGGATATTGGTAATCTAACAATTGAAAAATTCAAGTCAATTAACGAAAAGGATTCACAAAAGACAACTGTTGAAAAGACAAACCAAGAAAATTAGTTTGGTTTAAAACAATAAGAACTTTCTCTCTTTCTCTTTTTTTATTTTTTGTTTATTAATCTCTTGCAAACTTCAGTTCTATATAATACACCGATATATTAACTCATATACTCGCTATCTATCCACATATCTACTCAGTTATTTTAATTAATTATTTTTTAATTAATTATTTTTTAGTTTATTTTTTATTTCATTAATCTTGATTTAGTGCAGGACCCTAAAGTTTCTCTCGGGGTTTGGTGCGGCAACCGAATTTCTGTAGCAAAATAAAAATAAAATATCAAAATCAACTGGATGTTACAAACTATATTAATAATCGAATAGTAGCTATTTTTATCACGAAAGAATATACGTAGGTAAGAATCATAGCCCAATATATAATAAGCTATGTCTCATTCAAATAGTAATAACACTAATCAGAATCAAAATAATATTAACAATTTACAACATCATGTAAGCAATATACCGAATCAAAATCTACAAAAGAAAAGTAAATTATCCTCCTGGATGAAAAAAATTATGCAACCGTCAAAGGATATTAATAATAATAATAATAATAACCAGTCAAGATCTAAATCAAGTCATCATAGCCAGGTTAATAATCAAGTAGGAAATAAAAAGAATAATTCAAACCCTGACACTAGAACAAAGGTTAAAAATAATATCGATTTTGTTAGAGACGAACAATTATATACTAGTTCATCCTTTTCATCTTCATCTTTGCCTATTCCCACACATTTACCATTACCTCTTAGTGTGTCTAATAATAATAATAATAATAATAATAATAATAATAATAATAATAATAGTAATTTTGATGACTATTCTTACAGATCATTTAACGATGAGATTAACTCATATGATAACTATACTATAAATTCCTCATTAAAACCAAATTTTGCACAAGACACAAACTCAGTTAATGAGCTAGACCATTTAGAAACTACTGTACCACTTAGTCCCATAATTCCTAAACCATTGAAATTGCAATGGGATGATAAATCAGAATCAAAACACAAGACAACCAAAACTACACTAGATGATCATGTTGATAATTCAAGTTTGGCTCCATTGTTTTCATTCTGTTCATCTTCCATCAAATCATCAACTTTCTCGGATATCCACTCCATTCAATCAACAAGACCTACAGTACTCTCGACAAAGACTTTGGAGACAACCTCAAGCACAACAGCAATACCTCCTGCAAGCATATTAGATAGAGCAAGACCAACGAATAATAATAATATTGGTACTGGCAATGGTTGTCCCACTCAAACCAATCCCTCGGCAGCAACAACTGTATCTTCTTTCCAATTTTCGCAGCATCACCATCATCAACAACCTTATTTCAATAATAACAATAATGCAAATAGTTCAACACCTAGTAGTGTAAGACGCATAACACTACAACAGCATAACAGTTCACATACTGTTAATTCAATAGTTACCATAAAATCATAATTATTTAACTATATTGATTCATTTATATATTTTTTTTCTTTTAAAGTTTTATTGGGAGGCTCATTAATTTACGTTTATTAGAATTATATCTATATAATGCTTAATATATATGTTTTCGCTTGTGCTTCTGCTTGCGTGTGAATGTGTGCGAATTCGTACAATCGTCTCTGTATGTGTATATTTATGCTCAAATTCAATAATGTAAAGTACAATAAAATAAATAGTCAATTCACGTCGGTAATAGTCCGACAGATTTGCCTCTCTTTCGTCTCATTAATCTGACAATATGTTTCTTGCTGACTCTAATATAAACGGATATCAAATATATTATAGTAATACCTGTTATTCCAACCCCTAGTTTCCACATCATAGATATAACCGTCAATACTTTTGATGATGAATTATTAGATGTCATAGTATTATCATTCTTTTCCTGTTTTGTATTTAAATGGTAGTTTGGCTGTGATTTAATCATTTTCCATTTAGTAAACTCATCCTTCTCAATTGCAATTCTTTCACCAAACTCTTGTTCAAGAAACTTTTCAGCTTCCAGAGCATAATCATAAGTCTGTTCCATAGATTCATCACCATTCTTCCAATGGAATTCATTGGTTTCAATATTATATAAATCGACGGTTTCACTCAATTCTCCAGTTAACCCACCAACCCCTATAAATCTTTGGCCAGTCTTTGTGTTTTTGGGTAGCATTAAATTCCCTTTAGTTTGAAATAGTTCAATCCAATAATTCCCTTCTGATTCATACATTATATCAACCTTCAAAAAACTAATACTTTCCATATATATGATCCTCAATTTGATTAAATCCCCCTGTATGATAGATTTCCTTAAATTGATGTGTTCCTTATTTAATCTTTTTCCTGAACTAAACTCCCCATCACTCTCCACATCATAAAATTCACCTTGTGGGTTAGCATTCACAAATAAGTCGATAAATGGTATTTTATCCTTATTCTCTACTTTATTTCCATAAGTATCTAATATTATTGCCAATCCAGGTAAGTTTTTGGGGAACCCCATCATACTATAATCTGCTGCCTGAACACCACCAGAATTAATTACATATTGTCTCAATGCAAATGATGATAAGAGGTCCTTCCAAATAAACCCATTTTCTGGTGTAATGATAAATGACATCCCATCACCTTGTGCGCCCTCAGCTATCTTGAAAGTAAATATAGTTTCAAAATCGTTTATTACATTATCTCCAACACCATTAGATAGTAACGTGCCGAATTTATTCCTGGATTGTGCATTTGTAAGTCTAATATGATGGGAATTTTTAATTTCGGTAGATCCACCAACAAACCAGTTCTTGTTGACTTTGTCGAGATAAGGTATAGAAAGTGATGCATCTGCATTGAATGTCTTTATAATATGAGATTTTGTTTTTGGCTCTTCGAGGTCGAGATCAGGACGGTAGTTGGAAGAAGGTTGGTTGAGAAGCGCCTTTGTAGTTGTATCTCGTTTGTGGAAAATTAAAAACATTGCTGTTATTATTATGGATATTATTATTTTGGATCGAGATTCTCTTTTCATCTTGTATGTTGTATATTATGTTGTGTGTTTATTATTAATTGTACATAAATTGTTTATTATCCCTATTTATCCGGATCAGAATAGTCTATGATTATAAAAAAGTTGCTCTTGTGTATAAGTTATATTAAATTGTCATTAAACACTTAAATACTAGGGGTTTGATCTGCTATTTTCAACTATAATAATTGGATCATTACTATATAAATAGAAATTTTCACTCCATTTTTAATGCACGATCTTGGATGAATTTTTTATAGTGCGTGTCAAATTTTTATTTTTATGGAAATTACGCGATTTGGTGTAAGTTTCGAGAAGCGCTAATTTTCGTGTTTATTGTAATGACAACGTTAATCGTATGCTGTAGCAGATGCTGTGTATATGGGGTAAAAATAAGGATCTGTTAGTAGTCCAAGATCTAGTTTATGAGGTAGAGGGAAGCATTAATGATGACCTAATGAAAACGTATACCGCTCTCTCCAAAATAGCATTTTCTCCTCCCCTAGTATTAATGAAGATTATAATATCACATTATGGTAAAATAATCAACTTCTATTCTACTGTACAAGTATATGAATTGTCGGTTGTTCAGATCATTCATTACATTTGTTAGTTTTTCATTTAAGAAACATATACATTGATTGCGTGGTGTAATGGACTCTTGTATATGTATGCTCTCATTCTTATTACATTTGGATGAAAATAAGAGGCCTTCTCAAGATAATTGGGACCCCATACTGTTATAAAATAATTCATACGATATATGTACACCGCAAAATTAATTATTTATCTATATAATCGTAGCAATTGCTGTAACCAGCCTTGATCCTCACCAGATTTCCCCGGTCTCATTATACACTTAAACAACGTCCAACTTCATGACCAGAAAAATGAAAAAAAATTCGCAATTATATAAAAAGAACTCAATCAGTTTCTACTAAAAGAACAAATATATAATCAAGGAACAACCCAATATATCAGGATAATTATGGTTTCTAAGAAAGCTCCAACACCAAGATGTATCATTGTTAGACATGGTCAAACGGAATGGTCAAAATCCGGTCAATATACCGGTTTAACCGATTTACCATTAACACCATATGGTGAAGGACAAATGCTTAGAACTGGTGAATCCATCTTCCGTCATAATCGTTTTGTTAATCCAGATCATATCACCTATATTTTCACTTCTCCAAGAACTAGAGCAAAACATACAGTTGATCTTGTGTTGAAGACACTGACTGATGAACAAAGATCTAAAATTCGCATTGTTGTTGATGAAGATTTAAGAGAATGGGAATATGGTGATTATGAAGGTTTATTAACTGGTGAGATTATTAAATTGAGAAAATCTAGAGGATTAGATGTTGAAAAGCCATGGAATATTTGGAGAGATGGTTGTGAAAATGGTGAAACCACGCAAGAAATTGGTTTAAGATTATCTAGAGCCATCGCCAGGATTCAAAACTTGCACAAGAAACACATGGACGAAAATATTCCATCTGATATCATGGTCTTTGCACATGGACATGCGTTACGTTACTTCGCTGCTTTATGGTTTAGAAGACTATCTGTTGAAAAGAAATGTGAAACTGAACATGAATTAGCAAATGCCAATTCTTACAATGATGACACAGTTCCGTATGTTCCTCTAAAGAGTTATAGATATGTTAATGAGAACCCCTTCTTCTTATTAGATGCCGGTGGAATTGGTGTCTTATCCTACGCTCATCATTGTATTGATGAACCTGCTTTGGAATTGGCTGGTGCTTTTATTTCTCCTCCAGAAGAACAATCTCAACATGCACCAACTCACTAGGTCATTAAAAACCTAATTGATTTATAGATGTACAGATTAATATTATGATTTATATATGTATATATGTATAGTTATCCTTTTAACTAGAGGAGAATTGTAATAAAATTTTATTCCAATAATTTGGTAAGTAATAATTGATTTTAAACAGGTACAAGGATTGATATTATATTGAAATAACTAATTAAGTAAATGAATACTACTAAATAAATAAATATATACATATAATCTTGGAGCAATAAAATACAAAATAATAATAGGAATAGGATAGGGTATTTTTTAAAAGTGAGAAAAACAATATTCAGTATCCAAAATAGAAATACTAAATAGGTTTATCCAGAAGTAATAATGTTTACAATTTAATATCCTAGAATTATTATAGTTTGTTTTCTTATTTTTGAAAATGTTATATTTTCAAAAAAAAAGATACGAACAAAATCAAAAATCGCAAAGTAAAAGTACAAAGAGCAGCATAATTGAAACGAAAACTTAAAGATCAGAAACAAAAGATCAAAAAAGAACAGAAGGGAAAGGAAATTACTTAAAATTGCTTAATAGAAAACAAATTTAGCAGAACCAGAAGTAACAGAGACGGTACAACCATCAGAACCTGAACCACTGTAGACACCATTTTCGTATTTACAGTCACCGTTAATGGTAGAGCCTTCAGAAGCAACAATCTTAATATTGTAGTTTGGTGGGGTTCTGTTATTTGGATTTGGAATAATGGATAAGTAGGTGATATCGTTAGTGTAGCCGGCACCTAAGACGACTGGAGCCCAGTTACCGACACCGGAACCTTCAGTACCCCAGATACAACCGTCTTCAACTGAAACACCAGCATTGTTAACATAGTATTGAGCGGATGTTTTCATACCTTTCCACATATAGTATGAGTCTTCCTTGACAACAGAGATAGGTTCGGTAGAGCCAGGTTGAACTAAAGTTGGAATGACCATGTTTTCAGAACCTGGATAATCTGTTCTACATAGAGCAATTGAACTACCAACATTATTTTCAGCAATGGCAGAATTTTGACCCCATTCACATAAGTATTTGGAATCAGTGTTAGAACGGTATAATAAACCATTCTTACAGATTAAACCACCAATGGACTTACCATCGGCTGGTTGTTCGGAAGGCCATTGGGTCTTGGACATACCAGCTTGACAAGCATAAGAACAGTAGTATCCATCTTGACAGTCGGTGGCAGTGTTACCGTTGAAGTCCATGACAGTTGACCAACCATTTAGACCAGCCCAATCAACAGAGATAACACCTTGACCAGATGGGAAGTCGGAACATTTGATAGTACCATCTTGGAATTCTTGGTTTGGACCAGAGAATGGGGCTAAATCACCGTAGATTCCACCGGCATTGGAAGAAGGTGGAGCAGCAGCGGCAGCAGAAGAAGTGGCAGCCTTGCTAGAGGTTGTTTCAGTAGCGGCAGCAGAAGAATTGGCAACCTTGCTAGAGGTTGTTTCAGCAGCCTTAGAAGAACTACCAAGTAAAGTAGTAACTGGTTTAGTAGCTTCAGTGGTTACAGCAGCTTTTGCAATTGGGGAAAGAGTGGAAGTTGGAACAACTGGAGTGGTTGTGGTTTTTGGGGTGTCTTGGTCAGCTGGAAGAACAACATTACCATTTTCATCGACAAATTCAGTAACAGTGACGACAGCACGCTTCTCGTTATGACGGTCGGTGTGGTGAGCAGCTGGAGCAGCTAAAGCGATGGAAGAGGAAGATAATAATAAAATGTTTGATAACTTCATTGTTTGTTTGATAATTCTATTTCTAGTAAATTTGCTTTTAGGGTTTCAATAAGTGTAAAGGAAAGGCTTATAGTTGGAATTTAAAATAATATAATTTAAAAGAGTGAAATCACAAAAAAGATTTGTGTGGTATTATTTTTTTTTAATTTAAAATTAGTAAAGGAATGGACTTAGTTATGAAATAACTGATAATAAAAAACTTGGTTTTCTTTATAAAGATGTTATATTGTAGAATAATATTATTTATCTATATCTATATCTATTGTTTACAAGTAAAGGATAATAATAGAAGTAATATATAAAAAATTGAAAAATTTAAAAAGAAAGAAAGCAACAAGAAAAACGACTGTAAACAACCAAATGTAAACAAATCGAAGGAAACAGGTGATGCAAAAATGAAACATCAACGGAAACGGGAACATAAAAAACGGTAAATTAAAATTAGGAACAATTCCGCTGTGTTTATATATGCAACATAGGAAAAGGCAGTATACATCCACACACCCCATTAAATACTGCTTTGTTTGAAGTTTTTTCCGGAAAAATACAAATGGCTATCGCTATAAACGAAATTAATACTGCTTTTACTTAATTAGGAAATAGTGTGAGAAAAGCTCCACAAAATTGAGACAAACATTCGGACAAGCTATGCCGGTATTCAGTTACCTGCTGTTTTTGGAAACTCTTACTCTGCAAACCTGAAAAAATTTATTTTTCTCGAATGAGGTGTACTATTTTTGTGATTGAGAAATCAGCGCACAAGAATGAAATTTTTCAATGTGGGAAAATTTTGCTTTGAGCCGGTCTAGTCCTTTTTCCCAATTTGGCACATTTTGCGTTTCTTTCTTTTTGACAATATTTGCGCTACTCATTTTATATAGGGATTTGAAGATTCGCCACTAATTTAAGACCAAAGTGGAAAAGTAATTAAAGTTTTCAAAAAAATTCTAATTTTCTCTTTTTTAATCTTTTTTTGCTCTGTTTCTGAAAAAAAAGTCTCGTTTCTTCTTTTTACAGACAAAACCTACTAGAACAAAGTACGACGTTTATGCTCGTTTCTAAGTTGTTCCATATTTTCGAATTCAACCAATAATAATCGAGCTTACACAGATATGAAAAGTTGGTACCGCTGATTTTTCTTACACTATAGTAACTGATCTTCAGCCCCATCTTTAAAAGTATGTTTTAGGATAGTCCCATGTTGAATTTTAAATCAGTTTTATGATATAACTATTCAGAGTAGTTTCCACATTTTTAATAAAGAAAAAACCGGATTATTCTAAAGTTTATACTTTGACATGGTGGAGTGAATTTCATTTGAAAAGAAATTACATATTTGTGAAATATAACCGGAGCACACTGAGGAAAAAGAAAAGATTGATTAATTTAACGTACTGATCTAATTGATTTGTTTAGTCTATTTGATTCGATTACCATCGGCTTTCGATTATTAAATGTTTTCTTATTGTTACTTCTTCCTTCTTTTCCGAAACACATAAGCAGGCAACATTCTCATGGCGGCTAATTGCAGTATTATCTTATCCTCAAAAATTTGTCGCCCAAAAAAGCTTGTAATCTCTAGCCTCTTTGAATGAGAAAGGGAGGTTCCAAAAACTATAATGACTCCCATATTTCATTAATTATCTGGAACAATCGCGTTATCTTAAGATTTTGCAATTCAGTAGTAGTAAATAATAGCATCTTATCAGGGTGCCACTTAATTCTTTCCTGTTTCAAAATTGCCACTTTAAGAAACCCCATAACTGAACAGCTTGACTCGTAAAATTTGTCAACGGAGTGAACAGTTATGTCTTCAATGTCAATATCGTTAATGTTATTAGTAACAAACCCGTATATTGGAAAAAACAGGAATCTATTCGTTGTGCGCGGTTCCCAGTATTTTTGTATAATATCATAATATTTATCCGGTTTACGTTCCACATAACTTTTTTTAAAACGATCAAATTGTAAACTATCAATTTCACTATCAGTTTCTTCTTCGTCATCCTCCTCCGTTGTTCTAGGAATACCTTCGTTGTTTCTTTTAATTGGTGTAGAAGAAATAAACTTAAACCCAGAGATAGACTCTCCATATTCATAGTATTTCTTTTTTTGCCTATTAGGATCACTAAACGTGCTACCCTTGACATTGCTCATTGCATTCTCCATATCTTCATCTTTCGTAATTTCAGTAAATTTAAGAACATAACGATCACCCTCATTAGTGCCAGTGTTTTGCGTCTTTGCTTTCAATATATTTGATCTTGTTTCGTTTCTTTTTAATACTTTGCATGCTGTAGTCTTATTGTTGGATTTCTTAGAGAGTTCTTCATCTGAAGTACCATTAAAATCTTTCTGGATAGACAAAAATTTCGGTCTTACGTAGCAATAATCCTCTGATGTTATAGATACAGATGTTGATGATGATGAATCACTATCATTATTATAATCATTGGCGTTTGTACCATAAAAAATCGACTTATCTTTCTCGTTCATACCATTATTTTTTGCTTAGAAGCTCTATTTTCCTGTTATGCTAGAGTAACTAATTTAAAAATAATTGATATATATGTCTACATTCATTTGTATGTGTGTTTTACCTTTGCTACGGAAAAACGGAATTGAAATAATTTAAATCGGAAAATACATAAAAATGTAAAAAAAAATCATGCTGGGAATGTTAGGAATCGAACCCAAAGCACTTTCCAATTCTTTTTTGCCTGTCAAAGATTTAAACAAACTTTAAGAACAATTGTAGTCAAAATTAGATATTTGGATTTTGTCATATTCTGTTTTTCTTCAACCATTGTGTTTTGCTTTCTTAAATGTTGTTTGTCTTGTTAAAGTCAGGTTAAATATCTAAACATCTATATGCAAGATTCCATTAAAGTTCGACCATATTTATTGCTGGAACTCTAATAATACATAGAGACCTAATATAGGACTATAATGGTATTACGATTATTCTAGAAAGTTCTAAAATGATTATGAAATTATAGGCATGTACCACGGTTTAAGTGTGTGTATATGATGGCTCTACTATAAAAACAGAAACCAGTAGGATGATATTAGGACTTCTAGTAGAAGAACTCGGTTAGGAGAAAAATTTAAAGTATAAAAGAATAGATAATGTTTAAGAAGATAATGAAGTTATTCATCAGTACATTTATATACCTTATATACAATTTATAAGAAACCAGAAGAATCAATAATTATTCAGCATTCATATGTATTCAGAATAATTACCATTCATAGAAGTATTTCATTACATTAACTTAATGTCGGATTTAAAAAACCCCTTTCGTTATTTATCAATTATAATGCAAATTTATGTTTAGTGTTGAATTGAAGTATGGCAGAAATATTAGTAGTTTCGAATAATTTACTTCTATTCACTTTTAATACACGTAAATAGCAAATAAATGTTGAGATATTACTCTAACGATATATACTGAGACGGTTCTTATTGTAGGAACCGTATGAGATAAGGGATTGATATAATGTGACAAGGCTCTAGGTTGTATAAGAGATTATCTTAATATCCAGATGTAGAAGTCTTATTTTAATTATATAGAAAAAAGCAACAGATAATTATATCAAGTTTATATATAATGTCTGTGCCACTAATAAATATAAAAAACCTCTGAGTACAATGCCCAACCACTAATTCAACAATTTATTATTAGCAAATTTTATACTTTATTTGTTTATATTTTGTTGGAAAATTTTAGTTAAGTTGGTAAGAAAACTACATATCAATGGATAAAATTAAAAAAAATTAAAATAACTAATATTGAATTTCAGAAAAAAATTGTATAACCCAAGACAGTAACTTCATATTGAACTACTGGTTGGACATGCTGCGATATTACCCTAACAATATATAGTAAGATCGCTGTTGTTGTAGGAACCGTATGAGATAAGAACATAAGATAAGGTGATAAAGTGATAAGGCTTTATGATATATAATTTAATTAAGTATTCTACAAATGGATATTAAGATAATCTCTTATACAACCTAGCGCCTTGTCACATTATATTAATCCCTTATCTCATACGGTTCCTACAATAAGAACCGTCTCATTATATATTGTTAGGGTCATATCTCAAGACTTCATGCTCTAGCTTCAAAATTACGATACACAAAAAATGTAAAAGAAATGATTTTGTTTAACTTGAAATAATTTAAAAGTTTTCTATCAACATGAATAAATATAAGAAGTATTAGTAAACAGAAAGTAAATAATGAAAATCTATAAAATGAATATGAAACTCGCAGTTCTAGGAGAAATAAATGTTATAAAGTTTTGAAATAATCAACACCAGAAGGTATACATTCTAACATACCATGGCTTTGCAGCAGCAGCAGCTTTTTCTTCAGCTAATTCTTGCTTTAATAAATCAATATCTTTATCCTTTCTACCTGTTTCAATGTCCATATCTTCTGGTTTAATGTATAATTTCCAATTTCTTTTCCAAATTTTGTGACCAACATACATAACAAGCACAATTGGGAACGATAAGTATGCTTGGAAGAAATTAGATGCACTTGGCTTAGCACCTACTGGCCAAACAGCAACATAGAATTGAGCAATAAAGATAATGACAATCAAGAACAGACACCAGATAGAACCATAGATACCTGTTGGAGAAGCAAATGGTAATTCATCAAGTGTTCTACCACGAACATGCATAGCTCTTCTGAATTGAATATGCGCAATAACAACACCACCCCACGAAAACAATGAGGACAAACCTGAAAGAGCCATTAACCAATCAAAGACCTCACCTTCCTTGTTGGATTCGGCGACAAAGGCAATCAAACCAAACGCAGAAACAACAGCAATACCAACTAATGGTCTCCCTTTACGGTCAATGTAACCAAAAATCTTTGGTAAGGAGCCTTGTTCTGCTAAACTACAGATGGATCTAGAACTAGTGTAAATAGCAGAATTACCAACAGAAAGAACGGCAATCAAAATAACAACATTAACAACACTTGGTAAACCTTTAATACCGTGTGAAACAATCGCAATAACGAATGGAGAAGCAGAGGCATCGTCAGAGGATGTACCAATTAAGTGAGGATCATTATATGGAACCAATAAGCCAATAATAGTTAAAGAAACGATATAGAATAATGTAATTCTCCAGAAGACTTGCTTTGCAGCCTTTGGAATAGATTTTCTTGGATTTTCAGATTCTGCACTAGCAATACCAATAAGTTCTGAACCAGAGAAGGAGAAAGCAGCCGTAACGAAGACCGAACAAACACCCTTAAATTTTTGACCAGAAGTGTCACCAACAAAGTAACCAGGATGATGCCAGAATTTACCACCAATATATTTACCATGTGGACCACCACCACAGATCAGAATAATACCAAGAATAATGAAGCCAACGATCGTTATAACTTTAATAAGAGAGAAGACAAATTCTGCTTCTGCAAATGCTCTTACACCGAAGAAATTAATACAGATAATAACAAGCCAAAATAATGCAACGAAACCGTCTCTATATTTCTTTGGTGTATTCCAATAATTAACTGTAATAGAAGCACCAACAATTTCTAACGGTAAAGTAACCAAATATTGTAACATATAGTTATAATTACAAGCAAACCCGAAGGATTCATCGACGAATCTTGTAGTATAGGTTGTTAAACCACCTGAAACTGGGAATACAACAGCCAATTCACCCAGTGCCATAACCATGGTGAAAACCATAGTACCCATAATACCCCAACCAATAATCAAACCAGCTGGCCCACCAGTTCTTAAAGCTTTACCACTACCAATGAATAAACCAGTACCAATGGCACCACCAATGGCAATCATTTGTAAATGTCTAGTTTTTAGTTTATGCTGTAATGGAGCAGTGGCTGTGACAATAGCAATACGTTCTGCTTCTGTTAAATTTGGATCTAACTCTGGTTCTGGCATTCTCTTGAAGGAATCCTTAAAATTTTGCCATTTTGACCCTGTCTCTTGATCATCTTTACTGAGGTCAGTGGATTGTTGAATATCCATTGAGTAGGTATCCTTACCAGCCTCTGGGTCAACAATTTCAATATCAGCCTTTTCTTTAGGCGTTGTTATCGAACTCATATTGTATATATTTATTTGTTGTTTATGTTTATTTGGAAGATAAAACCCCTTATATTTACTGTATTATTGGTAACAATTAAAATGAATGAAGGATAGAAGGGAAACCCAACTGAGGAAGTAAGAAGAATTACTAGTGCTTTTATATATTATTATGAGTACTTAAAAATATAATTGATAAATAATATTTTCACTTCATTGTTCCTGATTATCCGTGTAATGAGCGTGAATCTCCAATAGATAGAATTTTAGATAACAGAAAAAGAGATATTGATATGATGCTTCCCGTTATCAGAATATTTTTAGTCAAATGTGACTATCAGTATTTTCAAAATTTAGAGGCGTCTAAAAAACTAAAGTTTTCTTTTGTCTAGGTTAGTGTACCCAAGAAGTAAAGACATTTTTTTTCATAGGCAAACTAAGTAAATTATTTAATCGATAAATAGAAACTCAAAAGTTCAGCTAGCTTGAAAAGTTGAAAGGGACCAAAAAAAACCTCAGATATTGTCAGCATTGGTTCTTGTCTAGATAATTATTTCATCATATGCACGATAGGAGATTGGATAGCGGATAATATCATTTGGGAAAGCTAATTCTTGGGGTTTTATTGGTCATTCTTTTTTAAGTTTTCTTATCTTTTAACTTGTCAATTGTTCTTGATAACGATAAAGTGATTACGCGATAACGGAAAAAAGACAAGGAAAAAACTACTCGGAGCTTAGTAAAACCTGTTCTCGGAACACAAATGCTGATCTCGGCCCATCCACGAACAGTACGCACTTAAGTGAGATAAAAAACCCAAACTTTTCACTGGCCGATAAGAAATTTACTGCCTAATGCGTGAAGTGATGATTAAGTGTAATACACAATTGGTATTGGGGGATGCGAAACTATGTATTCTAAGTTACAAACAGTCTTCTAAATTATGGATATCTTAAAAATCTGACTTGTACTATTCTCATTTTTATTATCATATCTTTTATATATATTTTACGATTTAGCCACATTAGTACCTGGTATATTGGGTAAAAACATCTTCTCATCAAAATGTATTATCTATCCCACGCCTTTAATAATACGTGGGATAGTAGAAGATACTGTGTTAACAATCGGGAATGTATTTTGCAGCTGAGTTGATTGAAAATCATGGCCAATAATGATTAATATTAGTACCCTGTTAATATGGAAAATATTACGTTTTTCTCTAGATTAGGGGATAATTTTCTATTGTTTACTGATTACGTGTATTTCACAATAGTTCTAAGTCTGTAGCAGTTTACACCACCCAATTCTTATCGCCACACAAGGTGTTTCTATTGTCTAATTCATTGTTTTATGTACATCTCCTTTGTCTTAAAATTTAAAATTTAGATAGCCACATTTTATCAAGTAAACAAACTTTGAAAATATTTCGTTTCATATCTAGTAGTGTTGGGGTGGTTACAGATGAGAGATAATGAGAATTTTCACGTAAGTTATTACTCTTTGGAAGGCTATATATTTTAATTTCTTCCCTGAATCTTAATCCTTAAATTTTATTTCCAATTATCCATTAAAAAAAAATCAATATATACATATACTTTAACATCAAAGCAATTACATCACCTTGGCTAAAGAAGCTAATCAGTCACCCCCAAAAATTTTTGAATAAATTTTTAATAAAAACCATCACTGAATAGCTTAAATTTGGAAATATCTGTTATTGACAGGTTTTATTCATATATATTTTTTATAATTATAGAAAATAATTGATTCTTTATTTAACTTAGTTTCGTTTTAATAAAAAACTGATTGTAAACCGATAAAAACTTATAAATATTTAGATTAAACAGTGAAGAAGGATAATAGTTGTTGCTACAACATTAATATAGAATTCTAGCATCTCTAGCCCATAGGAATCATAACGGAAGGAAATGGAAAAATAGGAAGCAGATAAAATTAAGGGCAAAATTATATAAGTGATCAAGATGGTATGCAACTTTTAAAATAATAATGTAAAAGAATAAGTAAAAAAGCAACATATACATCTATTTACTATGATGTTTATATAGTATTATAAAGTAAGAAAATATGAATAAATAATAAGTGTGGTATTAAAAGACTCACACGAGAATTATAAAATATAAAAAATTTCCAATGATTCCCCTAGGAAAAGCTTATTGATTTTGAAATAATACAAATATGATGAGAAAATTGAATAACAACCATATAATTCAAAGGGACATGTTTGTTTTTTATACAGTCAGCAGTGTAGCTAGATAAATTACAAAAGATACAACAACTATCTGTCAACTTTACTTAAGTTAAAATACATTCTGATAATAATATATAAATGCATATTTTAGACAAACACATACTTTCTCTTTTGAGTAATACAGGTTTTAATTTTTTCTTTCCCATCACTTGCATCTCAGAAGCAGCAGAAACGACATAAACTAATGAAAATCTACAGAAATAACACAAGTAAACGTTAAAAATATGGATGCAAACATACTGAGACGGAGACTATATGGTACTATAAATATAATATGGGTAGTTTATAGGATATCAAGTTTAATACGAGGGTTACTAACAACCAAGAACGCGATAAAAAACTAAACACGAAAATAAACAATAGCATATAGAAAGTTATGGACGACACGAATGTTTATTTAAGGACAATAGTGTTTATTTACTGCTGGAATATTAACCAACAATAAGTTAATATTACAAGATTAAGGTAAAATAAGCAATATTTCATATCTTCAGTTCATCTATTAACAGCATTTACATTCATTTAGTTTTTCATTTAGTTTTTCACAAGTTCGCGCGTGGTAAAAACGAAACAAGAAAATTATGAGAAACAGAAAAGAATAAATACATTAAATAGGGATACATATTATATAAAGTTTATAGCTTAAAAACACCAATCCAGTTATACTATAATAATGTATAGTTCTAAGTCTTTATTATCAACAGCTAATCAGTATTTACAAACAATTTACTTACAGTGAATATAGATGATGATCAACGAGGATAATATAACTTATCATTAATATAAATATTTTTTACCCATTACTTCACTTCCCAGAGACGTATAGATACAACAACACTTCAAGTATATAAACTCATTGATAATGATTCTTGTTTGAGATATTACCCTAACAATATATAATAAGACAGCTCTTATTGTAGGAACCATATGAGATAAGAAAATAAAATAAAGTGATAAGGCTTTACGATATATAAGAGGCTATCTTAACATCCATAAGTAGAATATTTATTTAAATTATATCAAGTCTATATATACTGTGTGTGTCATTTATAAATATAAAACTCCCTATGTATAATGTCTAACCATTAATTCAACAATTCTTGATTAATTTATTTATTTAGTTTTCTTAATTATTATTTCAAAATAAATTGATCCTTTATACAAATATTAAAAGTAGTCAAAGATATTTACTTCTTCTTCTAACCTAAATTTGTTTCGACATAAACTAATCAATAATGATATATTTAAACAAGAACCAATCTTCTATCAGTGCGTATGCCTCTGAACGAAATCAAGTGTTCACGTTCATAACATTCTTACTTAGATTTACCATTGTTATTCAATGGCAATGTATATCTATTAAGTTTTAAGAAATATCTATATAGAATCGATATCAGAGAATTCAATTAACATGAAATTAGCGATATAATTTAATTTTCGATATTGTTCTTTAAAAGTATTGTAAACAATACAATTTTTTGTTGTATCGTCAACTAGACTAATACAATTTATTCAGAACGGAAAACAGAGGGTCAGATGGATTATTATAATTAATATGTATATAACTAACTAAGTATATAATATCTAACTATAATTCAGAGTGGAAGCGCAGATAGTTCGAATCGACAATCAATTGTTATTCGTTATTCAGATTGAGTAATAATTACTTGTCTTTTTTATCTATTAATCTAATATTCATAATCCTATGAACTCAGATTTCCAATGTCTATAAACTGGGAGATTATGCCACTATTTATACTTTTCGAATTCCTCAATTCTTGTTGGGGAATCCGATCTATTTCTAATCATAACATCGAAGTTTACTACTTGTAGTAACTTCGGATTAATTTACTTCATATGCTAACTTCGGATTAACTTGTTTCTCATAATAAATTATGATGCCGTATGTTCTCTATTTCTTTTAGGGTTTACCATCATGTCAAATATATTTTTAGGTCTTCTTATTAATTCAAATATTGGTTAAATTCTCTTAATAATTTTAGGTCAAAATAGCATCAATTAAGTCTATACTTTTATGCTATTTTTCTTTGGTCA
>JAJLYB010000104.1:0-21136 GCA_030674245.1 Jamesozyma piceae
TATTAATCGTTGTTCTTGATTATTCTTCTGATAGTAATCTTCAACTGAAAACTGGAAAGAATTTGAGAGAATGATTTTAATTCGTCTCACAACCTATTTATATATTTTTTGTTTTTATTTAACACGAATACATTTTATGAATGTAACATGATACCTCCTTTAGATTCCCTGCAGAAGAATACTAATGGATGGTTTACAAGAGAGTAACATTAGAATGCATGACGCCCGGTTCATTAAGTCGTTCGTCATACATTCTTCTGAGACCCAAATAGCAGAGTCAGTTCATTAAGCTGGCCTCTCCTATTTCTAAAACAAGTAATAACTTATTCGACTTATATAGGATGGTCATACATCGTCATGATGCCATCTAACGTCACCTCAAAGGATGCGTATAATAATAGTAATAATAATGCACAGCATTGTTCTTCTTCAACAACTAGGGCATAATAGTAATAATAATAATAGTACTAACCAGCATTGTCTGAGACAATGTCTGGCAAAACATGTTTCAGCAATAGTTGAATAATGCCTTCACATTTAATTTAGATTGGTTTTCCTTTTTAGGAAATACCATGGAGATATTAATGTGTGACCTTTAGACACCCCTCACGATCCGTAACAACTACGTTGTCGTTGGTTTTAATAATTCTTGAAACATTAGTCTCAATTCTGTAGTAACCGTACAGTTAAATTAGCTAGTCTTAACCACAATCCTGGTACAAGACAACTATTCATAATAAAGGTCAAATACAATGAGACTTAGTTATTTTGATAACTCTTTTTGTCTACTATTCGAATATGGTTAATTGATTATAATACGATTGATTTTTATGATTTTTAAAATGCGTCTTAGCGCTAACAATCTTACATCTTTTTATTGATTTTACCGGTCTTTAATGGCTTTAAAATTATTAATTCTCAAAGGTTCCTACAAGGCTTAATATTGAATAATAACGTTAAAGATTTATCAATGTATCAAAGTAACTAAGAAATGTATATGTGAAACAGTTTCGCTGACCTCTTACATATTGTATATAAAATAAATTAATATAAAAGTAAACACTCTTATATATGTACCCTTCTTTTATTTATGAGTTTCGTTATATACCCTACTCTTCGTCCTTTTGTGAATTATTATCATTTACTGCTGAGATAGATATTATATGGTACTATGATTATAATATGAGTAGTTTATAAGATATCAAGTTTAATACGACGGTTACTAACAACCACGAACGCGATCGAAAACTAAATACGAAATTAAACAACAGCAATGAGAAATTTATGAACGACACGAATGTTCATATAAGGAACTCAATGTTTGACTACAAATAATTAACTTATAATGAACACATATGATGATCAACAAGGATAGCATAACTTATCGACGATGTGGAGGATTTTCATGTCTTACTTCACTTCCCAAAGACATATAAATAGACCAATACTTCAAGTATACAATCTGATTGATATTGATTCTTAATTACTTTATTTATTTATTTTTAATGATTGGTATTTTTTAGAGCCGACATTAATTTATTATAATGTAATACTTCTATTAATGGTTATTATTCTGAATATGTATGTGGGTTGATGAATAACTTTGTTATCTTCTTAAACACTATCCATCCTTTTATACTTTAGGGTTTTCTTCTAAATGAGTTCTTCTTCAAGAAGTTTCTATATCATTTTACTAGTTTCTGCTTTTATAGTACACTCATTCTATATATACATTTAAACCGCAGTACAAGCCTATATTTTCATAATCATTTTAGAACTTTCTAGAATAATCGTATTACCATTATAGCTCTATATATTAGGTCTCTATGTATTATTAGAATTCCAGCAATCTTTGAATGAAAGAAACCCATCTGTCGATTAATAAAGAGTAAAAATATCAAAATGCAACCATATATAGAAGAGACCCATTCGTGAGAAAAAAGGCACAAAATTTAAGGCTTCTATTGTATAATTTAGTTTAGGTTACATAGAAAATCGTATACTGAGATATATATATATGTATCTAGGCCAAAGGCCGGCATCGACCTAATAGGAATAAAATAAGACGAGTGAGTGAAAACAATAATGACTTTTAAGAACAACAATTAAAGCGGTAGTAACTTTTTTGTTAACCAGATTTGAGTGGAATAATCCAAGAATGACCCTTAAATTAGATATTATTCCATATATACATACTAATTACCTATTTATTATATGTATCTTAGAACTGATTATTATGTTATGGCGCGAACTACCCTAATATAAAAAATAGAGGTCACAAGATTTGCTAAAATTGAAATTGATTTTATCAAGTTTTCTTCCCAATTGATTATAAATAATTGATTATAGATGTATATATATATATATGTGATTTATCTTTTCTGCATTTTTATGATATCTCTCAATGCACCAAATGTATTCTGTTGGAATACTTGATTTTTAATGACTTGATTAAATCTTGCACGTTCATTAATAGCCAGTTGTTTAGCACCCTTCTTATTTCTAATATTAGGTTCGTTTTTCCTTATTTTAATAGAACCAGGTTCATTTCTCTGCACAATCTTTATAACTGAAGCTTTAGTTGGAGTTTTTATAGAACCATCGTTTTTTTCATCTTCGTTTCCAGTTTCGGTAAATTCTTTCAAATCAGTTTCCTGTTGTAAAGAGGTCAATAAATCTTGCATCTTCGGTTTTAAATCATCTCTCATCTTTCTTTTTCTACGCCTTACAGAAGATTTTGAAATACCTGCCAATGAATGATCTAATCCACTTGAATCATCTTTAATCTTTGATAAGAATGCAGTCTGTTTATTTTGTTGTTTATCTTTTTTGGTTTCTTTGAATTGATGTAGAAAAGCCTTTGGATCCTCTGGTAAATTTAAAGTTTCTTGTACCTCTGTATTTTCCAGAATAGACTTTGAAGCTAATCTTGATGCTGCTTTGTTTCTTAACGTGTTTCTCTTCTTAGCAGCCATACTTGCTGAGTGATTAATGTGTTACCTGATTATTAAGTTTCTTAACACAGTTGATATTAAATTATACCTTATCAATACAGTTTCAGTATTTAAATTCCAACATGAAAAATTTTGAACTCATCGCAAAGAAAATTTCATTTTTCAAATTTCAACAATTCTTGAGAGAAAGGCCCGTAGAGCAATCGGAGATATATTACGTAGCTCAATATTATACTAAAATAGCAATAATAAACTAATTTTACTTACCCATTGTATAATAGTTAACGGTACTGATATTTTTTCTCATGATATATCACTTTTGAAATTAGATTCTGATTTCTTCATCATTCCAATGCCTGCACATCTTTTGGATCTTGTTCTGCTGACCATTCTCTGAGAAAACACGTTTTTGCTTTTGTTTTGTGAAATACGAGAAATTTCAATAATTTTCATAGAAACTGAAAACAGTGAAAAAACAAACAACTATATGGTCAACTTAAAGTATAATAAGTTCAAAAACCATTCTTTTTTCATCGACTGCCTACTATACTATTAGTTAGAAATATCACAAGATAGTTAAAATAATGGTTGAAACTAGTACAATTATTCGTACCATAACCTTAACAACTGCAATTGCAGCTCTTTCCGCAACTGCTTATGCTGTATATTTTGATTATCAAAGAAGAACAAATGCTAACTTTAGAAAGTCTCTAAGAAAAAGATCTAAGCAACAGTTAAAACAAGCAAAATTTGAGGAAGAACAAGCCCAAGCAAAGCAACTTGAAAACGTTGCTGATTTTATAAAAAAAGAATTAGAAAGTGATCCAATTCCAACAGATGTATCAGGAAGAGAAGCTGCTTTCTCTGCAAATATCGAACTAGGTGAACGTCTTTCCGCAACTCCAGGTAACGAACTTGCAGCAGCGGCTAAATTCTACAAAGCCTTGACTGTATATCCAAATCCAGCTGACTTGTTGGGTGTCTATCAGAAAAGTATTCCAGAGACCATATATGAAAATATTGTATTAATGGTTGCTGCTTTGCCTCCAGCTAACATTTCCTCTTTCTTAAATACTTCTGGTATGTCAGCTGCAGAAGCCGATACAATGGAAAAAATCAATGAGATCGATGAATGATAGGTATTGGCTTTTATATTTAATATGCGTAGTCAATATATTTTATGTAATTTTAATTTTATGAGGTTGAAAACATTCGAACGTTGATATCTACTTATCTAACCATTCTTTACACAAATTACCATACATTACAAAAGCTATTAAAGGTATGAGAAATTATTGTTAATCATATATGGATTACTTAATATATTAAAATATCTACAAATTAATTAATTTTTCCGCATTTATCGTCTAGGTATTTATATCACATTAGAAAAGACATATATCCCATTTATGCTGAACCTTTATACTCTCTTAAAATAACAGGAACAGAAGATGGTGGTAACGCACCAAATTCGGTGATAACTTTTTTAATATACTCCGGTGGCGTTAAATCATATAGAATATTAACAATATTCAATGATGGCAACTCTTGCCAGTTATCTAAAATATTTTCATTCTTGTCATCTTTATCCTCATCTTTTGATTGTGCTGTTTTTTGTGCAGCAGAATTTTGACCTGCTTGTTTACCCTTTGGAGCATTTTCAATATCCATTTTCCTCTTTTCTTCTTTACGTTCTTTAACAAATTGATTCAACAAAGATCCTTCATTACCACGTCTCTCAACTGGACTTTCATAATCAATAGGAACCAAATCATGTGGATCAGCCAATTCATTAAATGTAACACTATCTAATTGGACTCTTTGTGAGAACTTCAAACTTTCACAACATACTAATACAGGAACATTTCTTCTTTTTGCACTCATAGCAACCATTGCTGTACCAGCTCTAGAATATAGGAACCCGTTAGACAGGATAGAGTGAGCTCCAAGGAATACATAATCGACATCCATATTAAAGACTGTATCCAAACTGCTAATTAATGTGTACACGACATTAACACCTTTTTTTCTTAATAATTTTGCCATCTTCCTTCCTTCAAACAATGGTCTTGAATCAACAACAATTACTTCTAGATTCTTTTTCAGATCAATGGCATTATGTAATATTAGTTCAGTTAACACTTTAGATGAACCATATGTAACGATAGTCGTAGCATCTTCAATATGACTTGAAGCATTATCAACAATTAATTGATCAGCTAATTCAATTTTTTCCTTTGCAAACACGGCAATCTTTTCACAAAGATCATCCTTGGCTACTATATCAGAAGTAGATGGATCAATATGAGAAATTTCTTGTTTTAGCCATCTAATCGCATTACCCATAGTGACACTTAATGGCCGTGCCTTCTTCAAGATATCAATTTGATGAGATAGGTAGTTGGTTAAATTACGTGATATTGTGGTACCCTTTGGAGTTTGATAGTCTTTGATGACGATCTGAAATACTTCTAACATGGCAATGCAACGTGGAATTGAACCAACAATTTTGTAATGAGCTAAATTGAATGTCAAAACTGCAATGGCTGGATGGATTAAGTCTTTATTGATTAATAGCTCCTTAACCGATGAAATTAAGTGTGGAGATTCAATATTTTGTTGAACCGCAGTTGGGATAATTGATGAAATGCCCGGAACAATAGAAAATTCGCCAGATTCTATTGACAGTGCAGCTAATGATCTAGCCAGGTCTGTTGTACTTGAGATTGAATCAAGATGTATTGTACCTGTTGCTGAGGTTCCAATTGCAGAAGCAGGCACAGATGCAGAAGTTGGTGCATGTGCGTTGACATTATTATTCTCTAAAACGTTATTGGCAAATGAGGAAGTTGTGTATACTTGAGCACCAGATACGGCACTAGCTACCACTGGAAGCATCAAACCTGCAGCTGTAATTCTAGATGCCTTTGGAGAGTTAACAGCACTGGAAAGAGCTAATATTGTAGCTCTTCTTTCGGCAGTAGTTTCTAAATGACTGAACAAAGAAGTTTTCTTAGCATTGTGATTAATTTTAGCTTCTTTCTTTTTAGCTTCTTTCTTTTGTAGTTCAAGCTGTTGTTTTTCACGTTGGTGTTGCTTTTTCTCTCTCTTGACTTGGGCTTGAGCCTGTTGCTGTTCAATAGTAATGCCACTTTCCTGTTTCTTTGCAGCTCTCTTTGCAGCCTTTTCTTGTTTCTTTAATTCTTTTAATTCTTTATTTGAAAGGCTTCTAGCAGTTGCAGTTGTTTCAACAGCCTTTTTATCGTTGCCCTTAGCTGAAGCTTCTGCTGATTTAGCATTAGAGTTTTGAGATTCAACTGGAGTTTTCACTTCGGTATCGCTCATTGTGTTGTAATTTTTTCTATTAGAATTGTGCTATGGGCAAGGCAAGTATACGTTCGAATATACAGAAGTAAGATTTGCTGAGTGGAATTATTATTATTAATAAAAAAATTACTTTAGCTTTACCACTATTGCAGCAGATGTTTGAAAGTGATGCTTTAATATTTTAGTCTCTAGTTTTTTCAGTTTTTTTTCATGCAAAAAAATTTAAAATGAAGCCGGGTGAGTAAATCATTTTTCAACTGTTTATCACGACGAATCATTAATCGCAAAAGCCATTTTCAATAATAGTAGGATACAAGTTATAGTATTCAACAGATACTAGTTTTATGTGGTATAATTCCAGAAAACTAGAGTACCTCTATTCAGAAGTTTAAAAAATTACAATACGAATTAGAAGTTTAGAAGTTGTTTTTTTACATTGTAGAGCAAAAAAATTAATAGAATTATATATAAAGATTGTATGTAATAATATATTTACAAGTTAAAAAGAATCGAGAAAAGCGAGATAACTATTCAGCAGTTTCGGTTTGTTCCTCCTTTGCCTCTTTAGTATTCTCGGATTGCTTCTTTGCCCAAATTTCTTTCATTGATACGATATAATTGTTATAAACATCATTCTTGATATCCAATTCTTTATTCAAGCGTCTGAACTCATCTACAAATCTTTGCACCTCTGAATTCTCCTCACCAAATTCCAAAAGAGTTCTAGAAATCAAATACAAGTTCTCATTATCTTTTAGGAATGTATTCTTATCAAGACCGTCTGCTTCATTGAACGTAGGCATACTAATTTCTACATTTTGTTCAAAATCGGGCAATAGACCATTAGATTGAAAACCTTGCTGCTTAGTCAAACATTGTACCAATAGTGGTGCAAGCCCTGTAGTTTGTTCTCTATAAACTGTATTTTCCCATGCGTGTTTCAATTTCTTGCTAGCGATTTCTGCATTATTAACGTTTAATAATGCATTCCTCTGAATGGAGCACATTAAGATGGTATTAAAGAAATGCTCGATATCATAGGCCCTTAGATTCTTTGCTTGTAAAAATTTTGGTTTTTTGCAATATAGAAATCCGACTAATCTTGTGTAATCTCCGACAACGAAGAATGATTGTATCAGCATATATTGTAAATGCGTTGCGTTAAAATAATTCCAAATTTGTTGTTTTCTAGTGGTGATAGATGTCCATTTCTTGAACCATTCGTGGAATTCATTAGAGCTTTGTGGGATAGTTTTTATGTAATCGATAAGGAGTGATTGTGGAATTGCAATGACAGGTTTACGTGGGGTGATTAGCTGTTTCGTGACTGGATCCTTAAGGTCCATAGCCAAAAGTGTGTTTGCATTTTTGGGACGGTATATGTAGGGCCTTAATGATGCTTTAGTTTCGAAGTAGGTGAAATATTCATCGATTTGTTGTTTTGAGGAGAGGACAGAGTTTAACCTTTTTAATGTGATGCTGAAGTTTGCTTGTGAAGATACTGGTAATCTTCCTAGTTTCAACATGGTGGATGAGTTTTGGAGATGATTTTAATCAGATAATTGGTATTAAATCGATGAAAGGGTTATGTCTAGCGATATACCTTTTTCTCTGCCTGTTGTTTTATTTGAATAATTTTTTTTGTGAGCAAATGAATTTCCAAGTTTCCAAAATTTTCAGTTCGGAGTGGGTGCGTTACTACCCGGACAAGTACAGTAAATTAATTTCATGGAGTGGGAAAGCTGTATATGTTATGCAATAGATGAATTGTGTCCAGTTATAAACTGAAGAAGGATAGTATTTGAATAGTTTGAATACCAGTGATCTATTATAGGCATTAAAAGCAAAGTAAAAAATATAAAATAAAGCAAAGATTATAATTAGAAAAATGGTTAAATTATACAACAAGGATTACTTGCATGTTTAGTTCATTATTTAAGAGACTATATGAGATAAATATTAATAATATATCGAACATGAATTGAATGTAAAATTAGTATTAGATATTAAATAAGATTCAAAACAAATAGTTGGGAGAAAACAAAAAACATATATTTAATAGACTAGGCTAGACTAGAGTAGAGTGTGGAAGAAAAAAAGGGAAGGGGGGATCTGAAATGACGACATAAAAATATTAAAGGGATAAATACAAATAAAGGATATATTTATTATCAAATAGTTTAAGCGGTTGCGGTAGCAGGCTCTTCTACTTCTTGTTCTTCTGTAACGTCTTCAACTTCAACTTCTTCTTCTGGTTGTTCTTCTTCTTCTTCAGACCATCTTTCTTCAGATTCGTGTTGTTGAGGGTCTAATGGTTCATGGTCTTCATCGACTTCTTCATCAAGTTCATCTTCATAGTCTTCGTAGTCTTGTTTAAAACTCAAAGTTGGTTTGACTTGAGCAGCATCTAGAGTCCATTCGTTCAAAGCACCTTCACAGTCGATGATAATTTGTTTAGAAGCTTCGTAACCATCGTAAGCAGGTCTTGTTTCACCTGGAGTGACAGGAGCATCGTCTAATAGTTCCAATAAGGCCTTACCGTAACCTGCAATCAAAGCGATCTTTTCTGAATGTTCGATAATGGAGTCAAATTGGTAATTGAAAGCAGCTCTCAACTTTGATCTTGTAATGTTTGATAATTGGGCTTCAGCAACTAAAGATTCAGCTTCAGCTCTGACTAATTCTTGTTCCAAGATTTCGATCTTTGGAGAGGAAGGTTCTTTGTACTTTAAGTAAGCAATCTTGTCGGTGATTTTATCTTTTCTTTCTCTTGAAGGTTGGACGGAACCTTCAATATCTCTTATAGACTTCAAAGTCAATCTGTATTGGTCGTATCTGTCGATGAATTGGTCATCCAATTCACTGATTTCGTAGATTAAGACACCTAATTTATCTGTGATATCCGAGACGTCGTCGTCGTTTTCCAGACCCCAGATGGACAATTGCTTTGCGGCCTCACGTCTTTCATTAGCAGACATTTCCATGGATCTTAAAACGTTCTTTTCGATCTTTACTAATTGTGATAGTTTTCTTGCTAATTCTGGACCGAAAGCACCTGCAGCATTTCTTCTAAAGGAGTATGCTAGACCACCCTTACCGAAGAATCTTCCCTTGGTAGAAGAAGGAGGTGGAGGTGGGTTTTGTAATTGTGAGGCAGTTGGAGCTCTTGAGTTTCTTAGGGAGTAAGTTCTATGCATTGTGATATTATATTATATTATATTATATTATATTATAATGGTTATTTTGATAGTGAAGATAGATATAAAAAAAGGATATTATTATATATTAATTTTATTTCAACGTAACTGTCTCTTAATTCTGGGAATTTATATCTTACAAGAAAAAATAATAAGTTTGAATTAAATAATAATTATAATAGGTAAGATAATTAGAAGTTCCCTTTTATAATGTTGAGAAAAAGGAAAAGTTTTCTTTTAGGAGAACACGGGAAAAAAAAAGAAGGAGAGTCTAATTGCAATTGGTTTGGTATCTTATATAGATACCAAACGAAAACGAAAACGAAAACGAGAGTGAAATGAACAGGAGGAGAAGACAAGACGAGACTAGACTAGACGATAGCCAAGAGAGGGGAAGGGAGGGGATGTGTATTTGCAACTGCAGCTGCAGTTGCAGTTGCAGTTGTACTCACGAAAAACGCAGATTGTCGCGGGCGACGGGTCCTCTTCGCTGAGGAGACGCTGCGATGTGAAACGTTTCCAGTACCATCCATCCATCCATCAGGGTGTGCAGAGGAGTGTGCAAACGAACCCCCTTAAAATGATTCCTGTGAATTGCAGTGGCAAATCATGTGCGAGAATTCTCTCCTCCCTAAAACGGAAAACTATTCTGGTTTCGGGCGCTCCACATTTATTTCCATTGCCGTTTTGGGCAAACACCACACCCAAAGCAGCGCGAAATAGGGATGGCTGTGTTTTGAGCACGTGACTCACCTAAAATGACGAATTAAACCCATACACTTCACACAACGCACTTACTGGAGATAAATGTGTGTTTCGTGGAACGTGATGTAGAATGTTTATCTAATCTTATTTATGTTTTGATTTCGATGGGCTAATTTCAAAATTGTCAGTGTAACAACCCAACAAGGATTAAAAATAAAAATTAAAGTTAAATAATTTCATAAAAAACAAGAAAAACAAACATATTAACGTTATTTATTATATACAAACATTACTGATATGGAAATCCTTATCACCATGACTCAATTTATCAAGTTCTCTATATCTTACGGTACAAGCATCGTACTTGACAAATTTGCTTTACTAGTCCCACTAAATGATTCTCTTCTTTAGTAATCACCGATATCCGGAATACCAGAACATATAGTCATAACCCATCACAAATATGCCCACATCTTGGATTGTATGTAATATTAGGTCATTATTCGTCAATCCATTCTTTCCCCTCCAATATTTAATTATACAAGATATACCGTTTTTTGTATTCTGTTTGACTAAGCATCACCCGCTCACATAATCAGATCCAATTTTATTGACTATTGGGCGGTTTTTCATTGTACCGAATCTCGCCTCAACATCGCCGCCATTGGTAGCTTAGCTAGACTTTCTCATTTATCGGAATTAATTCACAATGACAAACAAACAAAAAAATATGCGGACAACGGAAAATGGAAATTAAATAGACTCAATGGGGATGATGTAGTTCTTGTAAGGCCATTCATTCTTTTAATTCCGCTTATTCATCGCATTTCTTCGAGAAACGGCGCAGGAATACCACTGATTGATTATATTCGACTCAATTATATTAATAATGTAATCGTAATATATCGTTCTACTTTTACACAATCTCTATGATTACTTAGGATATCTTATGATCAATTGTCTAGCCTACCATACTATAAAATAGTTCAACATAGTCTGGTCTACTCTCAATTCGTAGAAGAGAGTATATTAACCAATATCTCACAATTATTTAGTATATAAAGAGATGTCCTTTCAATCTTGTTTTGTATCTCTCTTATATCGTTATCGTTCTTTATAACATATATCCACAACAGTATAACAGTACAAGCAATTGCTCATAATCAATATCACAAACATGTCCAGAAACAATTTCGAGGGTTTAAGATGCCCATACGATCCAAGATCAGATAACAACAACAACACAGTAACAAACACCAGTGGTAACCCACTAGATGACCCATTCGCTACTCAACGTATCGGTGAACATGGTCCAATTCTATTACAAGATTCAAACTTAATTGAATCCCTAGCTCATTTCAACAGAGAAAGAATCCCAGAAAGAAATCCTCATGCTCATGGTTCAGGTGCTTTCGGTGTCTTCGAAGTCACTGACGATATCACAGATATCTGTGGTTCTGCAATGTTCGACACTGTCGGTAAAAAGACTAGAACTTTGACAAGATTCTCAACCGTCGGTGGGGAAAAGGGTTCTGCTGATACCGTTAGAGACCCAAGAGGGTTTGCAACAAAGTTCTATACTGAAGAAGGTAATTTGGATTGGGTTTATAACAACACACCGGTATTCTTCATCAGAGACCCTTCTAAGTTCCCATCCTTTATTCATACACAAAAGAGAAATCCACACACTAATCTAAAAGACCCAAATATGGTTTGGGATTACTTCACCTCAGAAGTTAACCAAGTAGCAATCCATCAAATAATGACCCTATTCTCAGACCGTGGTATTCCAGCAAGTTATAGAAACATGCACGGATTCTCTGGCCACACTTACAAATGGTCAAACAAGAATGGTGACTGGCATTATGTTCAAGTACACTTGAAGACTGACCAAGGTATCAAAAACTTAACCCTAGAAGAAGCTGAGAAGTTAGCAGGTAGTCACCCAGACTATTGCCAAGAAGATTTATTCAAGACAATTGAATCTGGAGACTTCCCATCATGGACCGTTTACATTCAAACAATGACCGAAGAACAAGCCACTAAACAACCATTCTCTGTCTTTGATCTAACTAAGGTTTGGCCACAAAAGGAATTTCCATTACGTCGTATTGGTAAGTTAACAATAAACGAAAACCCACAAAACTACTTTGCCGAGATTGAACAAGCTGCTTTTGCCCCAAGCAACACAGTCCCATATCAACAACCAAGTGCCGATCCAGTTCTTCAAGGTAGATTATTCGCTTACGCAGATGCACATCGTTATAGATTAGGTACAAACTTTAACCAAATTCCCGTCAATTGCCCATACGCCTCCAAATTTTTCAACCCATCAATTAGGGATGGTGCCATGAATGTCAACGGTAACTTTGGTGCTGAACCAAACTATTTAGCAACTGACGCAAAGTATAAGTTTGCCACTAAGGATGTCCCAATTCAACAACACCAGGAAGTTTGGACCGGTGCAGCCGTCCCATACAGCTGGGTCACTTCTGTAGGTGACATAGATTTCGTCCAAGCTAGGGAACTATACAAAGTGCTAGGGAAACAAAAGGATCAACAACAACATTTAGCTCACAATGTTGCTGCTAGTGTGAGTGGAGCTACCCCAGATATACAAGAACGTGCATTAGCTTTGTTCGCTAGGGTTGATGAAAGATTAGCTGCCGAAATTAAGAAGGAAATTGCTAATTTTCAATAACTAATCAGACACCTTTCTTTTATTTTTTTCCCCATCCTATTTCTCTTTAATGTTCTCTGCGTATTACGCTTTAATACCACTGTTCATATATACATATTTTTTAACGAACTCTATAACTATATAACTAATAAAATAGTTTTTATAAATTCAAATGTTGTTTGTTATTGTTATAAAAAGGTTTCTGGAAAATTATAAGGGTACAAGCTTAAATTCACTGCAATTTTTATAATTGAAAAATATTAGATTTTTCACATTTTTTAGTTTTACAGTTAACGGTCTATGTACTGAAACATGACTATGTTAACAAGGAAATACGCATACCCAATATAGAAGAACATTTTTCCGCATAGACAACTTCCAAGACCCGGCTAATGTAATCAGTAGTCCATGGGTTAACTTTAGATACCCCTGCTCATTTCCTGACCCATTATTTGAAGATAACGGATTTAAAATTTACAGCTAGTTTACGTTCAACGACTTTTAATCTTTGTTCCTTCAACAAATGTTTTTTCTAACAACTCTGTAAACGTGTGTAAGGTAGAAAAGACAAATTTATACGACCAGAAACAATAACGCTATGTTGAAGAGCTCCCCTTCCCCCATATAGAACGAACTGTCTAGCCAAGAGTTAATATAATCTGGACTACATTACCCCTATTGATTAATCGAGATACTGCATACTAGTGTTTAAATCTTAATACTTAGGTTAATCATTCCAATATTTTGGAATATTCAGTGGTATTTAAATGAACCATACTTTTGTCATTTATTCTGAGATTATTTTAATTCATTTCTTACGTTCTTTATAGTTTTTATAGCTTTTATTATGTGAAAATAACATAATTATTAAAAGAACAAAAACTACATTACTAGCATAAAAATACAATGCCTGAAAATTTTGAAAGATTGAAGTGTCCATATGATCCAAGCTCAAATTCTAGAGTCGTAACTAATACCAGTGGTATTCCGTTAGATGATCCATTTGCTACTCAACGTATCGGTGAACACGGCCCATTATTGTTACAAGACGGTAATTTACTTGAAAATTTGGCTCATTTCAGCAGAGAGAGAATTCCCCAGAGACAACCACATGCTCATGGTTCAGGTGCATTCGGTGTATTTGAGGTCACTGACGATATTACAGATGTATGCGGTTCAGCTTTATTCGATACAATTGGAAAGAAAACAAGAACTTTGATTAGATTTTCGACAGTTGGTGGCGATAAAGGTTCTGCAGATACTGTTAGAGATCCAAGAGGATTTTCAATAAAGTTTTACACTGAGGAAGGTAATTTAGATTGGGTCCATCTTAACAGCCCAGTATTTTTTATTAGGGATCCCTCAAAGTTTCCTCATTTTGTCCACACCCAGGAGAGAGACCCTCATACGAATTTAAAAGACCCAAATATTCCTTGGGATTTTTACACCACCCCAGAGAATCAAGTAGCAATTCATCAATTAATGACTTTATATTCTGATCGTGGTATTCCAGCAAGTTACAGACACATGCACGGCTTCTCTGGTCACACTTACAAATGGTCAAACAAAAAAGGTGACTGGTGGTACGTCCAAGTACACTTGAAGACTGACCAAGGTATCAAAAACTTAACCCTAGAAGAAGCTGAGAAGATTGCGGGTAGAAACCCTGATTATTGTCAGGAAGATTTATTCAAGTCAATTGAATCTGGAGACTTCCCATCATGGACCATTTACATTCAAACAATGACCGAAGAACAAGCCACTAAACAACCATTCTCTGTCTTTGATCTAACTAAGGTTTGGCCACACAAGGACTTCCCATTACGTCGTATTGGTAAGTTAACATTAAACGAAAACCCACAAAACTACTTTGCCGAGATTGAACAAGCTGCTTTTGCCCCAAGTAGCACAGTCCCATATCAACAACCAAGTGCCGATCCAGTTCTTCAAGGTAGATTGTTTGCCTACCCAGATGCACAACGTCATAGATTAGGCACAAATTTTAATCAAATTCCTGTTAATTGTCCAGTTGGTGCCAAATTCTTCAACCCAGTTATCAGAGATGGTGCCATGAACGTTAACGGTAATTTCGGTTCAGAACCAAACTATTTAGCCTCTAATGCAAACTATAAGTTTATTGCAAAGGATATTCCAATCCAGCAACTTCAGGAAGTCTGGAATGGACCTGCAGTCCCATACAGCTGGGTTACATCTGCAGGCGATGTAGACTTTGTTCAGGCCAGAGAACTATATAAGGTGTTAGGTAGAGAGAAGGACCAACAAGATCATTTAGCTCACAATATAGCAGCTGATGTCGCTCGTACTCGTCCAGAGATCCAAGAACGTGCATTAGCTTTGTTCGCTAGGGTCGATGAAGGATTAGTTGCCAAGATCAAGAAGGAGATTGAAATATTCAATAGTTAGTCAAATTTCTTTTCTTTTGTTCTCCTTTTTCTATTATTTATAATTTAGGTATTTATTTTCATTTTCATGTCTATCGTATATACTACTAGTATGTATGTATTTATTTATTTAATTCTGAACCCATACTTACTTTGTATGTCGTTATTCAGCCTGGGAATACGTTTCTTAGTGCTTTTCTCCTTATTATATATTTTTATTTCTCATGCTCCGAATTTGAAAAAGTATCAAACAATCAGCGGAAAAATTATTCGTATGTTAATGTAAGACATTGAACGGTATATATTATACCTAATATTGGTATTGGCATCTACATTTAGAGAGAGAGAGAGAGAGAGAGAGAGAGAGAGAGAGGGAGTAATCACACCTAAAAACAAAACTGCTTTGATTACCCATATAATAAAGGATAACTTCCCTATAGATATAACTATTGCAGCCCCTTTCCTGTTTTTTTGCTTTTTTAATTATCACGTTCACTTCTCCATTAACTTTATTTTATTTATATATTAAGATCATATCAGTTGGAGAATAATAACGTTTGGAGTTATATAAAAAAGATTCTGCCTTTTTTGTCTGCTAAGTTTATTATTTGAAAATCAAAGATAAAATTTAAAATTTTGTTATGAGCAACCATCAACCAATCGAATTTGCCAGAAAACATAGGTTTAAAGATACATTGGCTTTGTTCGTTGTATTTCTCAGTTTCAATCACTTCTCATCATTATGTTTACTAGTTATCTTTGTAATTGCAACAAAGTTTAAAGATTTTATTGCTAATAGTTTTATTACATTATTTTTATCCAAAAAGCCATCTCCTAGGATTTCCGAAGTAGCTCATATTAATGAAAGTAATCTACAACAACCTCCAAATACAAAGGGGCCATTAAAGGGACACACTAATAGCAATACTATCAAAAAAAGATCAGTACGTCAAACTTCAAATATTCACGGAAATAATAATAGTCATAATAGTACCACAAAAGAATTTATTTTTAAAGGCGCACCTATAGTTTACTTACTATGTGAAGTGATAATTGCAACATTATTAAGAATATATGGAGGAAATTATTTTATCAGCCCATTTGAAAATTTGGCAATGTCGATACTAGCCTCTTTTTTAATTAATGATCCCAGTAATTGTTTAAGCTACGCAACATCCTGTACTGTTTTATATGCAGTATCCATCAATGTATTCAGGAGATTAACGCACATTTATAACGAGTCATATTTATTATATTGGCCACCAATAGTGGAATCACCTCAATTATTTAGAATAGCTCACCATTATATCAATAAACTCCTTATGGTCCTCCCCATATTTAATGTTAAGCTACTACCTCAATCGAATATAAAATGGGATAAATATTTGCATCTTATTCGCTATTATTTATCATTTCATGTTGTTATTTACCAGTTTAGTCAAAGTATCATGAATCCATACTATTTTAGTGATTATAATTCTAAGAACAACAACAATAATAATACACAACGTAACCGCTACGCACCTCTTAATAAAAAAAGTTTACAGTCTCATAGCAAGATCGAAAACCAAAGAATTAATTCTCAAGGATCGTTTAGAACTAGCTCTTCCTCCACCAATTTACAAACCTTAAATTATAATTCCGATAAATCAGGGAAGAATAGTTCTGAAAATTCTACGACAACAACAAATACTACAAATAATAACCACAATAAAAATACTATGAATAATATTATCACCGATAGCCATCATGACACTATCCCTTTTAAGAATAATAACTCTACTGTTTTACCATATTTCACTGGCATTGTTACATACATAAAATCATTCGAACCATCAGTAATGTCACCTGAGAAGAATAATTCACAAGCAATAATTACTACTTCGCAAGATGATTTTTCAGCACAGAAAAATAGTTCTAAATCTAAATCATCAAATAATCAGAGTGAATTTTTGAATGCGAATACATTCACAAACCAATTATTTGAAGTTAGTATTGATTTAAATAGCGATTCCAAATCAACCACTTTAAAAAGAGATGTGACAGCAACAAGTAACTTAGAAAACTTTATTAGGTATCTTTTCAAGAGAAGAAATCAATATATCATTCCTCCTTTATGGTCAATGTTCGTAACACTAAAGACAACAAATTTTGAAAAAAAATACCTTCAAGATTCTACTAAACCGAATTATAACTCGAATACTGATGGTCTAACACCGGTGTCCGAAGACGATATAACTCCATTCAGTTCTAACGCTAGTGAAAAGTCTAATATACAAAGCAGTATGAAAAAATATAGAATGAGTGTGTTTAACAATGTTGAAAATCAAAATTCAATGGCTTTAATTGCTCAAACTACATCTGATGATTTAGATCAATTAAATTTAATAACAGATAATGATAATATCTTTAATAAAAAAGAAAATGACTACAAAGTATGCATTATTGATATCAACACACACTCGTTAATGTTCCATATTGAAAATTTACACGATGGGGAGCTTCTTGTGCTAGTGAATGGTCTAATATGGTCAGAAGTTTCATGTACTTTAATTTTAGAACACGTTGGTGAAGAATATGTTGTTGTTAGTGGATTGGTTCCTTCTTGCTCGTATGATATTCAATTTATTAATAGGTTGAATCACGAGAACGATTATTTGATTTCTGATTTAGTTATCAGAACAAGAAGTTTGAAAGATAATAATAGTGACAATAGCAACAGCAATAGCCATAATAACAAGTTCAATTCCATTAAGAATGACGGAGAGAATCAAATTTTTGAAGACTTTGAAAAACTAGATTTCAGTTTCCCATCTTATTATCACAGAAAGTTCCTATCTCCTTTATTGACTTTGAAACATTCAGTGCTAACCACAAATGCTAATTTATGCGATGAAAGGACCAAAACAAAGAAAACAAAGAAAGAAATCAGTAAGAAGTTAAATTCTTTGAGACAAGAGATTGATCACCTTAAAGCAAAAATTAAACAAAATAATATTATTGATGAAAAAAATTCTTTGAGAGTTGACAATTTGAAAATTGCTTTGCAACAAAACGAAAATGGTTTATTAAAATTAGAAGATGAGATTAAACAAGCGACAGAAGAAGAACACAAGTTAGAGGATACTTATCTAAAGAAGAAGGATTATCACCTAAAAAAAACATTGGAATTCAGTAAATTAGAAGAAACGTTCAAGAAACAATTGAACATCAAAGTTTCTAAACTTAATAAGATCAGGAATGAATATAATCAATTATCTTCGAAGAAGGAGAAATTAATCACCAGACATGATAAATTACAAAAAGAGTTGGAACAAAATATACAAATCTTTGAAAATTCGAAGACTCAATTTATTGCCAAAAAAGGACGAGACAGAGCCAAAAGAACTGAATTTAAGATTCGTGAAATCAATGATTTAGAATTAAATCTGAAGGCTCTTGAGCAAGATATTAGCCGTATCGAATTAGACAATGAAAAAATGCGTTCTATGATCCGGAAATTTTAAAATATATAAATGTTCAAATTATAGTGTCAAATGTTGAGGTAGTACTTTCTAATACATATTATACATATACATATAATGATAATATTTTACTATTTGTTAAAACGACAGCTATAACCCCAATTGGTGTTTACATTTACAAATAAAGTTCAATCAAATGCGAATATCTACAATTGTTCAAATTTAGTAATCTTAGACTATTTAATATTATAAATTGTTGTTTTAAAACTCAAATTCATAAATATCTTTTACACAGTATTTTAGTAGTAATTAATTAAAAACCTTCTCAAGAAAATCTAATTTTATTTCCTTTTCCGAATCACCAGTTAAAAGACTCCAAATATTAAACCTTTTATAGGCAGTGTGTTCAGGATATTACATTTCTACCAAACACAAGCGTTTATTACTGCTGGAATATTAACCAACAATAAGTTAATATTACAAGATTAAGGTAAAATAAGCAATAGTTCGTATCTTCAGTTCATCTGTTAACAGCATTTACACTCATTTAGTTTTTCATTTAGTTTTTCACAAGTTCGCGCGTGGTAAAAACGAAACAAGAAAATTATGAGAAACAGAAAAGAATAAATATATTAAATAAGGATACATATTATATAAAGTTTATAGCTTAAAAACACCAATCCAGTTATACTATAATAATGTATAGTTCTAAGTCTTTATTATCAACAGCTAATCAGTAATTACTTACAATAAAATATTCAAAATATCTCAAATATTCACCTATTGGTTCCTTAGTAGTTGAAGCAACAACTAGTTCTTTTTTTTGGTATGGTGTTATCTTATGACCATAGTTAAAACTATTTCATTAAGATCAAGCCACTTTTATCCAATCTGTTGAGATGCTACTCTAACAATTTATATAAGGCGGCTCTTATTGCCGGAACCGTATGATAGAAGAAAACAAGATAAGGGGATAAGTCTGTAGGATATATATTAAGAAATTATCTTAATATCCATATGTAGAATACTTATTTTAATTATATAGAAAAAGAGCAACAGATAATTATATCAAGTCTATATATAACGTCTGTGCTACTAATAAATATAAACCCCCCTGAGTGCAATGTCCAAACACTAATTCAACACAATCCGTATAAAATTTTTTAATCTGATACCTTTTAATATCTTGCAACTATAAGTATTGTATATCCTTTAATGACCTTCTTCTCTAAACATACAATCACAGCTATTAAAAACATATTTAATGAGCTAAATCAAATTAAATTGCAATCTATTACTAGCAGTTGCATCATATGTCCCATGTTTTAGAAATTTCAAACTTTTGCAAAATATTATGAGTGAAAATACAGTATTACCTTAACTTTAACTTAGTGCTTACTTAATGTCGAACAATTCAACTGACATTGTACCTAAATACAGCAACCCAACAAAATTACTCATTAATATGCCATTATAGTAACCTAAATATGTGTTATTACTACTTCTTGATATATTCGTTAACAAACCAACATACCATTGACAATCTATAAGTAAAACCCATGAATCTATAATCATATAAATAAACTTTTAAAAGTGTATGTAATTTTTTAAAATTTTTTATTTATATATATTCAACCTACATAAATATATAAATATCAATAAAATTCAATAAAATCCCATTTTCCAGCTTTTATGAATAAAAACGTTCAGAGGCATACGCACTGATAGAAGATTGATTCTTAGTTGAAGGCATCATTATTGATTAGTGTATGTCGAAGTAAATTCAGGTTAGAAGAGGAAGTAAATATCTTTTACTACTTGTAATCTTTGTATAAAAGTTCGGTTTATTATAAAATAATGATTATGTAAAATAAATAAATAAATAAATAAATTAATTAAGAATCAATATCAATCAGATTGTATACTTGAAGTATTGGTCTATTTATACGTCTCTGGGAAGTGAATTAATAGGTGAAAATTTTTCACATCGTCGATAAGTTATACTATTCTCGTTGACCATCATCTGTGACCATTATAAGTTAATTGTTTGTAGTCAAACATTGATTTCCTTATATGAACACTCGTGTCGTTCATAACTTTCTATATGCTATTGTTTTATTTTCGTGTTTCGTGTCCAATCGCGTTCGTGGTTGTTAGTAATCTTCGTATTAAACTTGATATCCTATAAACTACCCATATTATATTCATAGTACCATATAATCTCCGTCTCAGCAATAATATCTAACTATAATTCAGAGTGGAAGCGCAGATAGTTCGGATCGACAATCAATTGTTATTCGTTATTTGTTGTTCGTTTGAACACTCGATTGAATCCGAATTGATTAAAGATTCTTGGTTTTTGATCATATTGAATGATATATGTAAGTTATCTTACTCTATATAATTG
>JAJLYB010000104.1:21236-44225 GCA_030674245.1 Jamesozyma piceae
CACATTTAATTTAATTTGGTTTTCCTTTTTAGGAAATACCACGGAGTTATTAATGTGTGACCTTTCACACTCTCCAACAATCCGCAACAACTATGTTGTCGTCGGATTTAATAATTCTCGAAACATTAGTTTCGATTCTGTAGTTACCCTACAGTTAATTTAATTAGTCTTATCCACGATCCTGGTATAAGGCAACTATCCTTAATAAAGGTCAAATACAATGAGACTTAGTTATATCGATAGCTCTTTTCATCTGCTATTCGGATATGGTTAATTGATTATAATACGGTTGATTTTTATGATTTTTAAAATGCGTCTTAGCGCTATCAATCTTACAGTCAACTAGACTAATACAATTTATTCAGAACAGGAAACAGAGGGTCAGAGGGGTTATTGCTGAAACGGAGATTATATGGTACTATGAATATAATATGGGTGGTTTATAGGATATCAAGTTTAATACGAGGGTTACTAACAACCACGAACGCGATTGAAAACGAAACACGAAAATAAAACAACAGCATATAGAAAGTTATGAACGACACGAGTGTTCATATAAGGAAATCAATGTTTGACTCCAAACAATTATCTTATAATGGTCACCGATGATGGTCAACGAGAATAGTATAACTTATCGACGATGTGAAAAATTTTCACCTATTACTTCACTTCCCAGAGACGTATAAATAGATCAATACTTCAAGTATACAATCTGATTGATATTGATTCCTAATTGGTTTATTTATATTATAAAAATCCGAACTTTTATACAAAGATTACAAGTAGTAAAAGATATTTACTTCCTCTTGTAACCTAAACTTACTTCGACATACACTAATCAATAATGATGCCTTCAACTAAGAATCAATCTTCTATCAGTGCGTATGCCTCTGAACGAATACAGAACAAAGAAAGATGGTAGTTCATTGCTTGCAAATGTACAATATAGTTATTAAATACTTCAAAAAATGATTCTGAACGAGACTTGTTGGATTTCTACTAAGTTTCAGTAAATTCGCAAATATCATGAGTTGAAGGGTTCAACTTCCAAATGCATATTACGCATATCTTAAGTCGTTTTATAGTTCCTACACTTCTTTTTTCTTTCAATATCTAAGGAAAAAACCAACCTTGAAAATTTTTTTCATAAATTACAGGAGGGCGATGCAATGCCTGATATATAAGAAAAAAAATTTCTTGATACAAAAACAAAGAACAAATTTTTTTGGGTATTATAGGGAGCTCTACATTTATCGAACCAACTGACAAGCCAACTAACTAATCTATTGTAATGTCTCAAGAAGAAATCACACATCCTACTATCGTTGATGGCTGGTTCAGAGAAATCTCTGATACTATGTGGCCAGGCCAAGCCATGACTTTAAAAGTTGACAAGGTCTTGCATCATGAAAAATCCAAGTACCAAGATGTTTTAGTTTTCAAATCTACTGATTATGGTAATGTCTTAGTCTTGGATAATGCCATTCAAGTCACTGAGCGTGACGAATTTTCCTACCAAGAAATGATTACTCATTTAGCTATAAATTCTCACCCTAACCCAAAGAAGGTTTTAGTCATTGGGGGTGGTGACGGTGGTGTCTTGAGAGAAATAGTTAAACATGAAGGTGTTGAAGAAGCATGGTTATGTGATATCGATGAAGCTGTTATTAGGGTATCTAAACAATACTTACCGGGATTATCTGCTTCCTATGATCATCCAAAGGTTAAGGTTCATATCGGCGATGGTTTCCAATTCTTAAGAGATTATCAAAATACATTTGATGTCATTATTACTGATTCATCTGATCCAGAGGGTCCAGCTGAAACTTTATTCCAAAAGCCATACTTCCAATTATTAAACGACGCTTTAACTGAGAAAGGTGTCATTAGTACACAAGCTGAAAGTTTCTGGGTTCATTTACCAATTATCAAAGATTTAAAGAAAGCTTGTTCTGAAGTTTTTCCAGTCGCTGAATATGCTTGGACTTCTATCCCAACTTATCCATCTGGAATGATTGGTTTCATGGTTTGTTCAAAAGATAAATCAGCTAATGTCAAGAAACCACTGCGTGAAATTTCTGAAGAAGAAGAAGAGAAATTATACAAATACTACGGTAAGAAGGTGCACGAAGCCTCTTTTGTTCTGCCAACCTGGGTTGCTAAAGAATTACAATAAATATATTTTTAGTTAGTTAATTTTAGTTTATATATTTATACATACTACTATGTCTGTATTTATACTATCAACATATTAACAAAATATCATTCTGCAAAAGCTAAAAAAAAATCATGTAGTCATATCCAGATTATTGTATAATGTTTACAGCATGAGTAACTTATCCATGAATCACATTAATTTCTTTCATAGCTTTTTCCCAACTTGAATTCCACCTGTTTGTAGATTCTTTTAATGCACCTTCTTTTAATCTTTTATAAACCCCAGCGTCCTTAGCTGCAAAAATTAATGACTCATGCAATTCTCTCCTATCTGTGAATTTTAAACCGTTAACATCATGGGTCACTAATTCATCCAGTACAGGATAATTCATAGCAATAACTGGTAAACCTGACCCAAACATATCCAGAATTTTCATTGGCAAATCAAGACCTGAACTTGAAGTATGTAAAGACACACCGTAATCACATAATTGCAGTAACTTTGGATACTCCTCAGGAGATAACCATAAAAATTCAACCTTACATCTATTCCATTTTGTCTCATTAACTTGTTTTATATACTGTTCTTTTAATGGACCTTTACCAGTAATGAAGCATAAAATTTTAGGTAATTTGTTGTCAAACTTTTGGTAAGAACTTTCATATATTTTCAAAGCGCCCAATAACACAGAAATATCTTCATCTGGAGTGAAAGATGTCGAGGTAACAAAAATTTTATCACCATTTTCAATATCAAAATTATTTGGTATGTAATCTCTAATAAATGGCTCTAATGCTAATGCATCCTTCCTAGACCAGTCCTTCCTTTCCTTAAATGGTGTAAATTGTAGAGGTGGTCTATCATAAAGTATCACACATCTATTTTCACTAAATCTGAATTTCTTGGTTAAAAATCCTTTCATTGCCTTCGTAACAGTCAAATGATAATCAGCAAATCTTCCAAAAAATAATTCAATCCACATAGCAACCAAAACTAACGGATGCCATGTATTCCCACCTACTTTCAATCTTAACACCGAATAACCCAAGTTATGCCAATCGATAATCCATTTACACCCGGTTAGCACCCTATATGCAGCAACAATTGGGAACAATGGAATACTAGGCGGGTTTTGTACCAGGATATAATTACTACCTCTTAGTTCCCATAAATGACCCACAATAACAATACATTGGAATATAACCTTTTTGATCATACCAAGTTCTGTAATTCTCGGAATAGCATGTATAGTAATGTTTGGATCTGTTGATATAAAATTAGGTAGTGTGCTGTCAACATATCCACATAATTCAACTTGAAATCCTTTTAAACTAAATGATTTAGCATGGTAGCATATTCTTGGGGAATGGGATATATCACCAATCACATATATTATAATTCTTTTTTGAGTAGATTTGGTTCCTGTGATGAGGTATGGGATAATATAATATATTAAAACAGGAAGACTGAGATAAAAGAGAACGAGATATAGTAACCAGCTAGGGATTGACTTTGGAATCTCTATCAAAGCCATGATGCAGTAATTTATGTTTTTCGTTTATATATTATTTGCAACAAAGGAAACATAAAATGTTGTTATTATTCACAATTAATGCTTTTATTTAATACACATATTCAATGAAACATTGTTAAATGGTTCGTGAAAAGTGATCTTACTCTGCCCCTGTTAGTGGATAGGTAACGAGAAAAATGTTGGCAAAATTAAGAACAGAAAACACGATTCCAATACACAGAGAACAGAAGTGTAACGTATCAAAATATTGGTTAAAGACGAATACAATTCGAGATATATCGATCCTAAACACTAAGAAAACAAACAATATATACACAATACAATGTCATCTAACTTAACGGAGGAACAAATTTCCGAATTTAAAGAGGCTTTCGCTTTATTCGACAAGGATAACAATGGATCAATTTCATCCAGTGAATTAGCTACTGTGATGAGATCACTGGGCCTTTCCCCCAGTGAAGCCGAAGTTGCTGACTTAATGAATGAAATTGATGTCGATGGCAACCATAAGATTGAATTTAGTGAGTTTTTAGCCTTGATGTCGCGTCAATTAAAATCAAATGATTCCGAACAAGAATTACTAGAAGCTTTTAAAGTATTTGACAAGAATGGCGATGGTTTAATTTCTGCCGCTGAATTAAAGCACGTCTTAACTTCTATTGGTGAAAAATTAACCGATGCTGAAGTCGACGATATGTTAAGAGAAGTTAGTGACGGATCTGGTGAAATTAACATTCAACAGTTCGCTGCTTTGTTATCTAAATAAGTTTAACAAATAGTATATATATATGTATTAACTAATATATAAATAAAGTAAAAAAAATATCAAAATACTCCTTTAATTTTTATTGGTCACCTATTATGGATTCTGTCGTCGCAAGAAGGAACAGCCTCCTTCATATATACCGCGAACGGATTATAATCTAGGTCATCATTCTTTTTATTAACTTTACTGAGGTTTTCACGCCTGCTCACATTTGGTTGTAAAGACATCCCTGCTCCGTTCCTAGTGCCATGAGGTGGAGAAGTAGGTGGGCCCGAACCTCTTGTCGGTTCATGATGCTTCAATTTAATTGAATTTAATTCGTTTGTAATTTCACTGATTGGGTTTGTGTTTTCTCGAGTATTCAGTTGGGAGTTGCTGCTTCCCGAATGGAGCATCTTGGGCTTTGGTTTCACTATTGGCGGAGGTTGTTTTGTTGAACCAGGCTCTGTGACGCGTCTTGGAGTACCTCTAGATTTTAATATCGTACCAATATTTTCTGGTGTAGAAGTTAAAGGAATGTTGTTTAATGTCTTCGGTTTGGGTCTAACAGGAGGCGGGCCCTTTGCTTTTGGTTTTTCAAACAGTTCTTCAGAATCTTGCATTGTATCTATTGTGATTGACCTCTTTGGTGGTGGTAGAAATGAAGATACTGGCTTCGACTCCTTCTTGAAGGATCCAGCACTTACTAATACTTTCTTAGATGGAACCTTTGGTGGTACCTTTGCCTTGCTAGATGTGGACTCAACCTTTTCTTCTCGGTCTTTTGTTTGTTCTACCTGGATTAGTTGTTCTGTCTTATCTTCTATCTCTTGTGATGTATGTCTGAATGGTTTTGGGGGTGGTGCAAAAGTTGATATATCTGCATTTACTGGAATAAACCCATCTATACGACCGGTAGTCTTATTTCTGGCTATTTCTGCTGATACAGGAGGGGGAGAATTAACACCAGTTTGAAAAGTTGTAGAAGAATTCGGAGTTTGCAATGGTGGTTCACTTACATTGTCAGTTGAAATTGATGGAACAGTATTTGCGGAGTTAGAAGATGCTTGAGTTTTTGGTGTTACAAGTGTTTTATCTTTAGGAACCTCAGAATTATATCTAAATGGCTTTGGCGGTGGTGCAAACCCTATAGGCTTTTCTTGATAAGTTCCTAAAATTGATGCGCTTGGAACATCATTTTCTTCGTTGGATACTCTCCAGTCATTATCCGCATTACTCGATAATGAACTCGTATGAGTAACAGATCCTTGATTTGGAGTACTAAATACTGACTCAACTGGTTCCTGACCTACTGTGGGAGTACCTAGAATTTGTCTTTTCGGTAAAGAAGGAGGTGCTGTTTTCATATTCCGTCTACTGCGTTGTTCCTGTTCCAGAGTTCGATATGGCTTTGGTGGAGGTGCAAATTGCGAAACTGGCTCTTGATATTGTCCTAGAAGACTGTGGTTCGGAGTCTCTTTTCCCACTGTGTTGCCGATATTTTCTTCGTTATAGCTTCCATCCATACTTAGTGATTCATTATTATTTTGCGAGTTAATTGTTGGTGTGTCACCATTATCTGTTGAAGGTAAAGAAATACCAGGTGTGATAGTTGCAGAAACAGTGCCAGTAACACTAGAACTCATACTATTTGACAGAGTGTTTTGTTTTGGATTATTTGAAGCTAAAGGAGAATGTCTTGCTGCTTCTGCTTCCAACTGCGACCTATCTCTATGTGTTGGAGGTGGAGCAAATGAAGATACACCTAACTCAGGAACATGAACCTTTTTTGCTTCCTTTTGTTTTTCATATTCTTCTTTGTCAAATGGAATTACTTCAAAACGGGGATCTGGCGTCGACTCTTTAGAAAATCCATCTTGTGGTGATTGTGGTATATTTGTTGGAGGAATCTGGGGTAAAGGTCTTCTTGGTGTATTGGTATTTTGCATTTGCAGTTGAGTTGGCGGTTGGTTTAAAGAGTTGTATGGTGTGTCTCCAATTGGAGGAACCATCATTCCTTCTCTTACATAATTTTGTGGTACTGGTTCAAGTTGTTGTGATTGAAAGTTTTCAGTAACTGGTGATGGCGTTTCTTGGTAAGTAGATGGTTCTGGGGCAGGTGGTTGAAACCTTTGAAACATCGGTGTTTGTTGATAATACTCTGCTATTGATGATTGCGATGATTCTGCAAATTGCTGTGGTTGCTGTGGTTGAGCATATTGAGCTGGTTGATCTGACTGTAGTGCCTGTTGGGGTTGGGTTGTCTGTGGTAATTGCATTCCCTGTCTCGTTGGTATTTCTTGCTTAATTTGCATTGTCTGTAGAGCTTGCGCTGGTTGCTCAGGTTGCACTTGTTGTTCAATATCTACTGACTTTGGTGCTTTAATTCCCTGCCTCGCTTGCATTTCTTGTTGTATCAGCATTGCTTGTTGAGTATGTATTGACTGTGGAGTTTGTAGAGTGTGTGCTGGTTGTTCTAGTTGTTCTAGTTGTTCTGATTGTTCTGGTTGTACTGATTGTGGTGTTTGTACTGGCTGCTGAAATTGTTCTGGCTTTTGGAATTGCACCGCTTGGGTTAATGGTGTTGGTCGGTGTGGTTGTTGTTGAAATTGCGGTTGTTGTTGAAACTGAGGAGATTCAACAGACTTTGGTACTTGTCTTAAGGGTAGAGGTTGTGCTACCGGATTGGGCTGTTTGATCGGTTCTTGAAATTTTACAGGGTGGTTAGGTCGAATAGGTTGTTGTGTTTGAACTAGTTGTGGTTCTTGTGTTTGAACTAGTTGTGGTTCTTGTGCTTGAACTAATTGTGGTTGTTGTTGATCATACTGTGCGGTTGGTTGTTGATATTGCGTTGGCTGAGACGATGGAGGTGGCTGTTGTGTTAGTTGCTGAAATTGTACTGGTTGACTATATTGACCAGGCTGTTGATATTGCATAGGTTGAGCTGGTGGAGTAGGCTGCGCTGGTGGAGTTAATTGTTGGTATGGTATAGGTTCTGTTGGTGGAGTTGGTTGCTGATATTGGATTGACTGTTGGAACTGAGTAGGTTGTATAGACTGCTCTGGATGTGGAACTTGTCTTGGTGGCGGAAATTGGGCAGCTGGGGTTGGTTGCGATGGTGGTTGAAATTGGCCTGGCTGTTGCTGTTGTTGATATTGTTTGGATTGCTGTTGCAGTGGTTGTTGAAATTGTCCAGGTTGCTGCTGCTGGTACTGGTACTGGTGCTGGTATTGTCCAGGTTGTTGTTGCGGCTGGTATTGTCCAGGTTGCTGCTGCTGTTGCATTGGTTGTTGAAATTGCCCTTGTTGTTGATTATTCTGTGGAGTCGTAATGCCCTGATCAGTTTCACCCCCTACTACCATTTTCCCATTACCTGCGTACTGCATTTGACCAGCTCTCAAAGGAGGCGGTGGGAATGATTTCGGATCATTCAACTGATTCAAACCCCTTGCTGGTGCTTCATACTCCTCATCTTCAGAGTCATAAGCATCCGAATCATTTCCATCCTTGTTATTCTTTTGCTTATTTTTTCTGTTACCACCTTTCTTATCTTTATCTGAATTGTAATGTTTCTTACTATAATTATACCCCGATTTTGCTACTGATTTAGTACCGTTGTAGGTATGTTTACCGGCTGAAGAGAGTCCTGACTTAATGGAACCTTTATTTCTATCCCAGAAATCACTCATTGTAAGGTTGTAAATTGATCGATTGTTGATGAAGTTAATGTGTTGAGAATTAAAAATAAGAAATATGATATTATGTTCATTACCTTAAAATGTAATTTTCAATATAGATGATTTGGTAAATGGTTTTATATTGGCGGTGAAGGCGGATGAGAAGACGAAGAAGGCGTGGAGAGAAGGGGATGGGAGCATTGCGCGGTTTTCTCTATTGAATTTTACATGAAATTTAGTACAAGGTATTGTTTGAGATAGAAAGTGAGTCGAGTAAGGAAGGTAATGTCTGGGATAGAGAGAAAGAATTGAAGAAGTGAGTTCGTCAGTGAAGGATATGCCATATAATTGGAAGTTCTTTGGATTGAATAAAGTTATTAATATTAATGATATTGTAATTGATCGATTAGAAGAGGCATTAAATGTTGTTATAGACAATAAAGGAAGTGTAATTGAGGGTACGGACAGAAATGACAAACATATCCTGTATGAACAAATTGTGTTAAAGGACAATAAAGAAACGATTCAATTGAAGTTTGTCTGCAATGCTAGTCTCGAGATTCCAATGACTCTCGGATACTGCTATAGTGATCCAGACACTGATAGTTTTAGGAATAAGAAAGTTGCTAATAGAGAAATAGTATTAGAATGTTTAAAGGATGAAACTGGGGTGATAATATGGCCACTGTTATTTGATCAAGACAAGATGATTAGTCTAGTGGATTCTGTTATTGAGAGGGACCGCTGGTATGATACTAAGATGCTATTTTCATTTAAAGATGAGCAGATGGAAGAGGGAGATGAAGGAGAAGAAGAAGAAGTAGACGAAGAACGTGCCAGGTTGAGAAATTTTTCTATTGAACTAAGTAGATATGATTGTGCTAAACTTTCGAAATTGAGTGAAAGCGATGATTCATATAAAAATCCATATCGTGACTGTATCATACCATATATTTACAATGAGACGGGTATCCGCGTAGCAAGCCTGCCTATACGATATATAATATTACAAACATTATTGACTATTAACAGCGGAGGCATTGTCACGATTCGTAATGATATGCCCAGTAGCTTAATGATAAAGGTGTTGGATCGTATACAAGAGTAAATGAGTAACAAAAAAAATAATAATAGATATATCTACAAGAGAAAAACTTTAAAATAGAAATCTATCTACATCAATATATATCAATATATCAATATATAAATGTATGTATATACGCGATTAATTTTCAACCTAATCAGTTTTAACACCCTCAGCAGAAGAAATTTCTTCAATCTTTGGTGGTTGTTTCTTAGAGTCCTCAGTCTCTTCAACTTCAGGTTCTTCAGTCTTAGCACCACCTGGGTTTAAGAAGGAGTCCATTAAACCTGGGGTCTTGAAAGGTCTCTTTAATTCACCAACAGCAGCCTTACCAAACAAATGAATCTTTGCTTCGTTATGTTCCAAGGCATTCTTAATTGGGTTGAAACATTGCATGAATAGCGGATTAGTGTATTTCATATATAAATGCATGAAACCCATCATAGCAGCACCACTGTAGATGGACTTGATAGCAGCATCGATTTCCTTCAAATCGTAGTCCATGACAGTTGTTTTTGTGACCTTTTCTGGTTCATTAGGAGCCATTGGGTTCTTTGGAGCGACGACCTTCAATTCAGTCAAGTCATTCTTTGCAATAATCTTGTTCTTGATGACTTGGTAGACCAAAAATGATGAAACAACGGAAACAAAGTAGACAGCTCTAATAATGGCTATGTTTGTTTCATTTTCCATATCTATACGACGAGAGGCTTGCATCATGACAAGCATGATAATGATATTTGTAACTTGAGCATTCAACATTGTTTGTGTATGGTTGTGTAGTTATTGTCCGTTTGATCGGTTGACCTTGAATATGATATACAAAATAGTGTAATTGAACACATATTAAATAATTGAATAAATGAGGTATATATATGCTATGTTATAAGTCAATCAATTAAAACAAAACAAATTGTTGACACACAGCGATAACACCAACACCACTAATCCAACGATGTCTCTGTAACCAAAACTGGAAAAAGAATCTTCGAGAGAAACAAAAAAGAAATTGCTGACATCATTTTCCACGAGATCTCAAATAAAAAAAAGAAATTTGTGATTATTTAATTACGCCCTAGGGTTTGGTATTAGGGTTATTTTAGGGGTGTGGTTCCGATTTGTTCCGGCGGGATATTCGGAGATTGTGCGGTGTTTTCTGTGTGGTTTCTCCGGACCGTACCCCGTGAGGCACTGTGAATTGCTTTTTTGTGTCCCGCTGCCATAATCAGAATCTCCTGACAGAGAAAACACCGCAGTACCGTACGGAGCGACACTTTGTTACAGGAAACGATCGGATTTCTTTTTTTTCATTGCTTTTCTGTTTGTTTTCGCTATCCGTTTGTTTGACGGTTTAGTGCTCATCCATATTTAGCTCAAATGATAAAACATGATAGTGGTAGATAGCGATTTATACATACATTTATATATATATATATATATATATATATAGGTGACAGAATGATCTGTAACGAAGTTGTAGGTGTGTATCGTTGGTCACGTCTGGCTGTATTGACTTATTACTTTCTTAATTTTATGTACATTTCATTATTTTATATAAGTGCATCATTCTCTACTATATAAATAGAGCATATTTAATAACTATCGTAAACTATTACATAGTAACATAGACATACACACAACAACATAGCATAGCATTATATTACACAATGATTAATGAAACCACAAAAATTAGTTCACCGGTTATAGACCATATCCATGAAAAGAAAAGACTATCCAAGGATAAAATTGCTCACAGAGGTACAATTGCCGTACCCAAGAGTGTATTAGACGCTCACACTAAAGACAAGAAATTCTTCTTAAACAAATCCCATATTGAAAATTTATTACTACAAGAAAATTTGCAAAACAAGAATGATTTGTATAAGTGTCAATCAAAGGATTCTCTTTCATCGCTACAACAGCTCGCATATACTGCAAACAGGGACATTGAGAGAAGAAGAAAATATTTATACAATGATGATTCATCGTACAATAACGTCGTATCATCTTTTCCATCGTTCTCCCATGATTACTACAACAACTCGTACCACACAAAGGCCAACTTCTTGAAACCAAGAATGACTTTCTCCGGGTATCAAATATCAGGGTACAAGAAATATCAAGTTTCTGTAACATTAAACACTGTAAACTTGCCAAGATCAAACGTCGCCTCTAATAACACAGATAACTCAGTTCCTCATATGACTGGTTCGTTGACCATAAAAGGCCTAACAAGTGACCATCCAGAAATATCAACTTTTTTCGAATCTTTTGCAGTCACAGACAACGAGTTCGGCTTCCTATCTTCCACATGGGATAAGTTCAAATCATTTACCACCACAGACGAAATCGATCTAGAACATTGGGTAAATTTCCCATCATTCAAGCAAATCTCACTACAAAGGAAATCAGATAACCACGAGTCAAAAGTTAATTATATGAAGGACTATATCAATCAAAGGTATATTTTCATGAGATGGAAGGAGAAATTCTTAATGCCTGATCCATTCATTGACAACATTAACGGTGCTTCCTACGATGGTTTCTACTACATAGTTCACGATCAATTCACAGGCTGCATTCAGGGCTTCTATTATCACCAAGACGCTGAAAGATTCCAACAATTGGAATTAATGCCTTGCTTGAATTCAAGTAATGAATCGTCAAGCGACTGTTCTTTTGAATTAGCCTAATCATTATACACACATATTTACGCATATATATATAGTCATATTATAGACATTTTTCTAATTTTGTTTCAACATTATTTTAATAAATACGATAAAAAAAATCTATAATCCCAAATTTATACATGTATATATATATTATTACTCAGCCCATTAGTCTCATTGCCAATTCAAACGAGACAAATGTTGCAGCATTAACAGGTGATGCTCTCAGTAATGTCGGCACAAACCCTTTAAAGAAAGCACCAACTCCCTCCTTAGCGTATAATGATCTCGCCACATTAATCATTGAATTCTTATATTTCGGGTTCTTTAAATCATCAGTCTGTATAACTGATTTAATTACATCTAATGGATATATTGATACCCATAAAACAGTCCCTGCAATGGCCCCAAAGCTACATAGTATCCATGCTGGTATATCCACTCTTGATACACCCTTATTTATCTGATTTGCAATTAATGCTTCATACGTCAGGAAGTAACACCCTAATCCATGTCCTGCTCTCATCATCATCACAGGCAGACCTCTCATCAACGCTTTCTGTTGAATCAATTGTTTAATACAGTCCATTGGACCAGTAAATACAGTCCCGCTACCTCTCTGTGTCTGTAATCTAATCCTCACATGCTCAATGGGTGAAGAAACAAATGAGTTCGTTATACCACCCGTAACACCACACATATAGTACTCCTTCAGACTTAGAGTCTTGGTTCCTGGGTGTCTAGAATGGAAGAATCGTTTCATTGCTTCATTCACACCAAACTGAATAGATACATAAACACCGCACCCAACCAACGGTGTCAATGTGCCTTTATAGAACGCCATAGGTCCTTCTTCTTTCACCAAGTTACGTATCACCGAACCCAGAGAGGTGGATTTTGAAGATGTTTGGAGACGTACCTTTGTGGTGTCAAACGGTTGGCCAACAAGTACTTGCGATATCCCACCTAGTGTACCAGCTAGGATATCTTTGAACACTCTCGATTGGCTTGTCTCGGTTGTGTTTGTGGAAAGGTGAGCATTAGGAAAGTCTTCAATGGCTTCCGGTGTAACTAATTGGGTTATATCAGACATAATGTTGTTGTTTCTATCTAGTTCTTTTATCTGAATTATACACAGGAATAATTTATATGTATAGACAAGTCACTGATATATATATATATATATATATATATATATAAGATAATAAAGAGTCAATAGTTAGATAATAAGAAATAGTATCATATAATAAGGTTTCTAATCACAAGGACGAATGACCAGATACCAAGAAAATAAATGCCTGTTCGATAGAAATGCATAAGTAGGCAATTAATATACTTATCAAAATGACAATACAGTTAGTCATCGATCGACCGATCAACCGTTACCTGTCAGAAAATTTCAACCGTAACCAACAACAAACATGAACACAAACACGATTATTTCATCAAAATACATAACCTCGAGGAATTTTTTTGTACAGTAAAAAACTTTTCATTTCCGTGGAAGAACCGATTATAAAAACCGTGTATCACGATAAAAACAACAACGTGTGTGTGTGTCATTTTGAACGTTTATTGTGGCACGTGGTATCGTGTTTAATTAACATTGAAATTTCAATATATAGAAATTTCTATATAAATGTAGACAAGGGAGATATTTTTAACACAATATATCATTTTCAAAATAACAGTACCCAAGATAATCAGTAACGGAAGAAACTATGTCCTCAACTAAAGATGAAAACAAACCTAAGAAAAGACTTACAGTTAAGCAAGTTGATGCGGCATTGGACAAACCCTTAGATGCTGAAGCACCACCAACCATCTATCAAACAAAATTAAAACCAGATTTAGCCAACGCATCTTTGAATTTATCCATCGATTTTCTCAAACAACAGCAATCAAATGTGAACAAGTACCTGATCAAGCATCCACTCATTGTTTCAGTTGATGTTATATTCATTGCTATTTACTTAGGTACAAAGCTAAACTATCCTCCATTAAAATCAAATAATGTCATGACATTCTCCTCGGTATCAGGCTATATATACCACTTATACATGTTAAACAAATATCAATTTTTGTCCGTGTTTATATTTACTGCAATGATAACTTCTGTACTGTTCACTGTCCTCTCCCGTTTCTCTGATTATTTCTTTAAATCAAAGATTGAGAAAGTCGTAGAATTAAATGGGTCTAACATCTTCGGATTCGATCTAAAGGATATTGTTACTGTTTCCGTTGAGAATTCCTCCAAAAAAATCAACATATTAGAAAACACCAATATTATCATATATAGAAACACACCAATTTCTTTAGTCTCTATTTCGGAAAACCATGTTCTCTCCAAAGACGGTTCCTTAGTCATGATGATTAATTCCATCGGCTGCAGAAAAGTGTATTTAAAGAGTGGTATCCTTGAGGATCTATTAGACTGGGCTATGATTAGAACAAGAACTATTGGTGTTACTGAAGGTAAAACAGATAAATCAATGAAATTGTTGATTGAAATATATTCTACTGATGAGGCTATGAAATCTATCTTGAAGAAGAAAGGATATACTTTGGTCTCAATTGGAAAGATGACCGAGAATAGAATTCTGGGTGGATTATTCGGTATTAAAAAGGAACTATGGGGTGTTCAGTTCCACATTGAAAATAAAAAGAAAAAATAAATTGTAAATAATCTTAACGTTAATTAATATAATAATATGTATTATAATTTTAGATTTTTGTTTGACTCTATGAAAGTGATTTTAACATTTATTTTTTGTATTGTATTTGCATTTAAATAGAATTTATATAATGACGAACTATAATATAAGGCTGTATAAATAATTGTTGTGTATGATAATGGTGTGTTGATTGCTACTTAATGGTTTATTTCTGAACCTTACCCTTGGAAGAAACGAGTCGATTAGTTAGCAAAATGAATGAATGTTGGTTTGTTGTGGGTATCAATAGCGCTTGTTACGATTTAGAAAATAGAAATGATAATAAAAAATCAATTTAATAACTTTGATTAATAAAAGACAAATTCCGCAGAACCTGATAAAACAGAAACAGTACAACCGTCTGGGTTTGAAAATTGACCATTTTCGAATTTACAATCACCATTAACATTGGAACCTGGAGTACCAACGATCTTGACGTTAAAGTTAACATTCTTACCATCATTGTTATTTGGATTTGGAATCAAAGACAAGTAAGTTTCACCATTTGATGCACCGGCACCAATGACTAATGGAGCCCAGTTACCGATATCTGAACCAGCAGAACCCCAAACACAACCATCCTCAACAGACACACCAGCATTGTTGACGTAGTATTGTGTAGAAGTTTTCTTACCTTGCCATTGATAGTATGTGTCTTCATTTACAACAGAAATTGGCTTTGAACTTGTACCGTCATTTTCAACCCATGTTGGCACAACCATTGCTTCAGAGCCTGGATAGTCAGTTCTACAAAGAGCAATTCCACCGTTTTTGTTGCTGTTGACAGCTGATGCATCATTAACACCCCATTCACATAAGTAGTCTGTGTCGGTGTTACTTCTGTATAAGTAACCGTCCTTACAAAGAAGACCACCTAGGGAGGCACCTGATGCAGGTTGTTCTGATGGCCATTGAGTCTTTGACATACCAGCTTGGCATGCATAAGAACAGTAGTTTCCTTCACTGCATGAAGCAACACTATTACCATTAGAATTTTGGATTGACGACCATCCACTTAAACCTAACCAGTTTAATGGGATGACACCTTGACCTGATGGGAAAGAGGAACAAGCAATTGTACCATCTTGGAACTTTTCTGATGGACCAGAAAAATCTGATAAATCGCCGTTAATACCAGCAGAAGAGCCTGAGCCTTGAGAAGGAGCAGCAGCAGCTTTAGATGTCTCTGAAGCAGTGTTAACTGGAGATAGAGTAGTTCTTTGTTTAGAAGTAGTAGAAGCTGAAGTTGTTGGAATATCAGCAACATCGGATAAAGTAGCAACTTGGACTTCAATTTCAGTAGAGCTTTGCTCAGCTGCTGGAATTACAACAGCGCCGTTTTCGTTAACATATTCGGTGACAGTTACGACATCACGCTTCTCGTTATTGTGAGCATCTTGATGGTGTAAACCGTTTGGAACAGCGGACACGATAGGAACAGAAGCGGCTAATAATAATAAGGAATCGGAAAATTTCATACTTGTAAGTGGATAAAGAGTGACTACGAAGTTAGTTGGTCGATATAAAAAGGAAGGAAGGATATAGATTAAAATATCTTAAATGAATGGAGGACTGACTTTCGTAAAGTAAAGTAGAAATAATAAAACTGATGAATGAATGAATGAATTCAAGAGTTAATGACTGTCTCGATCTTGTATATTTTGATTGACTTACTGACTGATTGTATAGATCATAACAATAATAATAATGAAAAAGAGTTAGTTTATAAAGACAGTTAAATATTTCACAAGGTTCATATAATCATTATCTTAAATACTTTTGAAATTTAGATATTTTTATTTCCATTTTTCACTTTGACTTTCCATTTCTCTTTCCTGTAATATGAATTAAAGTTGGAGCTAAGTGGGAAATTAATGCCGGGGAGGCTTACAGCCAATTACACCTGTTAACCCAGTTGTTTCCTTGGAGTTAATATTAGAGACTAAAGATGTAATTTACTAAGTTAGAATTAAGGCAACCTCGGAGTGTATTTTGTATATTTTTGTTCCTTGTAAAGACTTCGAGTGACTGTCAGAGAAATAAGAAAAAGAACGTTATTAAAGTTCTAGAACAATAACGCCCCCAGCCATGAATGCTCATATTAAAAATTTGCATCGATCAATGAGTTGTACTTTGCCTGGAAATCAAATTCAATTAAACATTTATTTCCTTATCCAGTTTAAATGATTCAATAATAGCGGGTCTGTGTGTATACATAAACACAATTCAAGGACAATTAATCTTGATATCGGTTCCACCCTCGGCCCCAGGGTGTATCTTTTCTTTTTGCCTTCTTGTCCCGCCCGTTTCCAACGGTAAACAGGTGGCATCTCGTCATGGAACGTCAACGCTGTCTTGTTTCTGGAGTTTCCTAATACGGTAAAATACAACTATATTGAAATTGCCGACTTAGATCCGGATTCCCTGTTTGGGTAAAAGAGGTGGCAAGGGAATGTATGGGTGATGGGGAAAGATCTAAACTCTTGAGAAGTCAATGTTTGGCGTTCTGGACTCTGTTGTTGAAATGCTAAGTCGTAGAGAGGAAGTGTTTAACTGCCAAGGTTTTACAACAAGAGAGTGAACTGTTATTTTACAATGTGTATTGTATTATATTGTATGAACATATGACTGGTATTCAACGCGCGTATATTTGAGGTGCATGGTAGTTGACATAGTCATCTGAGAACCTGACTGGAAAAAAAGAGGTAACAGAAGAATATTAAGTCTAGTCCTTTTGCATTGTGGAATGAGCCTGGACTTAAACTAGTAATTGTGATTGTAAAAAATTGCGACAATCGTCTCATTAGAACAAGGACTAAATTTGTACACTCTACTTTGAAATCATATCCCTCCCTTCATCAGTTATGAATCAATTGTTTTGCACCGGTGAGTAAGTATTGAACAGCAGATGCGCTCACTTTTCTTTTTTGTTAGCCTGTCAAGGGAGCAAATCAAAATTGAAAATTTTATTTCCTAATTGGGTTAATGAACAAAACCTACCGTCAAACATGATATAATTGTAAGTTCGACCAAATTATTTTTTAAATCCACGGAGGAGAAAGACGCTTGAGGATCAAAACGTTGTTTATCTAAAATATATTTCATGAAATCTCTTTGTATTGGAATGCAAATCCCGGATAAAAAACAACACAGTTCTATTTACACAAATTTAATAGGTAGAGATCTCTCTTTCTCTCTCTAAATATTATTTATTACTTAAGTATTGGAAAAGTAAAGGAAAAGAACACCTCGTAATACCTTACTTAAACTTTCAATCTGGCCAGTTCTTGCATATGAGTTTCTTTTTTTGAAGGGTTCAATTATATACCTCACATAGACATAATGAGCGAGTATGTCAATACCGGATTAATGGTAACTGTTAATCCGGTTTTCGTTCAGTAAAGTATATGCAGTTGAAATTCCGGATCTCTGAATCAATTGTATAGGTATTACGGACACCACACCTCCATATATCGGATTGTAGAATCGTTTGAAGGCTAATATCAACTTTCATCTGCTTACCTCTTATTATTACCCTCCCGTTATTCACTCTTGATTTCAATGTCACATGCCCATTTTTCTGTTGAAGATGAATAAAATAAAGGGAACGCGTAAATTGTGTAGAAGTTTCTTGGAAATTTACCTAACGCGTCTTGAAATAAGTGTATGAAAAATCTTTCATTACTACCAAAACAGTTATTTATTAAACATCTTAGAGACCCTCATCAATTTGACACTATATTCATAGCCGTATTTTATTAACTAACTGTAGGCTAATTGATTTAAAACTAGAATAAGAATTAAAATAAGAATAAGAATAAGAATATGTCCATTGTATCCCTATTAGGTATCAAAGTATTAAACAACCCAGCAAAATTCTCTGATCCATACGAATTCGAAATTACATTCGAATGTCTAGAATCCCTTAAAAATGATCTTGAATGGAAACTAACCTACGTTGGATCATCTCGTTCTTTGGAACATGATCAAGAACTAGATTCAATTCTGGTAGGTCCCGTGCCTGTAGGTGTTAATAAATTTGTATTCTCAGCGGACCCACCTTCAGCTGAATTAATACCTGCCAGTGAACTGGTATCTGTCACAGTTATATTGTTGAGTTGCTCATATGATGGAAGAGAGTTCGTTAGAGTAGGGTACTATGTTAACAATGAATATGATAGTGAAGACTTAAGGGAAAATCCGCCAGCTAAAGTACAAGTTGATCACATCGTAAGAAATATCTTGGCTGAAAAACCAAGAGTCACGAGGTTTAATATTGTTTGGGATAATGAAAATGAAGGAGATTTCTATCCTCCTGAACAAGCTGAAGTCGAAGAGGAAGAGGATGAGGATGAGGAGGAAGAGGAAGGTGTAGATGAGGATGAGGAGGATGGAACTGATGGAAATAATAAGAAAAGTGAGAAATATGAAGACCATGATGAAGAAGATGATGAGGAAGAAGAAGATGATGAAGAAATTGATTTAGAAGAAGAGGAAGATATTGAAGAGGAAGGGAAAGCTAAGAATGATGATGACGATGATGATGATGACGATGACGATGGTGAAGATATTGAGGAAAGTGAAGTTGAAGAAGAAAATGAAGATGATGAAGAGGACCCTGAAAATGAAAATAATAGAAAGAAAAGAAAATTAGATACAGAATCTGCAAACCCGGTAGAAGAACTCCCTCCTACTCCACAAGACAGCAGCATCTCCCCATCAAAAAAGGATGATTAGATACAAAAATATATACATATATATGTCAAAGTAAAACAAATACTTTAAATTCTACCTATATAAAATGATAAAAAAATAAAATAAAACAATCATAAGATTCTGATTTTAATCCGATAGGTATAATGGGCACTGAAATTTATTAATTGGAAAAAATATTTATTCACTAACATCGGTTTTGATAGTAATGGTATCTTGATATAATTTAGTTTTTAAACAAAGATAATTATCTTCTTATTTTTCTTTTTATTGAAAGGTACAGTTCTTTAATAAACCGTGTTTTCCATACTATTGGATTTCAGAGTGTATAAACTTTGTATTATTAAATGACAATAAAATAAAATTATAAAGTTAATTTAGAATATGTAATATATTTCGTATTTTCAGTTTATCTATCAGTCACATTAGAACATCTGTGTTTTTTCACAAGGATGCAGATAGTGATAACCTACATAGAAAATATAGAACTTGAAAAGAACAGATAAATTAAATAATACTATCCATTCAATGGTGCTTATATTCTAAAACTACTAATCCTGTTTTACTATAACAATATATACTACCACACATTTAACAAAACATATGATAATAATTATAATTATTTGAATATCGGCTTCTATTATCTCTAGAAATGTGTAGATACTCCGATACTTCTTTTCTATAAAATTATAAAAATTGTATACAGACTTGACACTAGAATTTATTATTTCTTCCATATATTTTGGTCTTTATATATAAATTTAGAGGCGTGTTTCATCTCCATAAATTTGGATTTGTTTTTGGATTAGACACTGCTTAACTTATGTTGAATTTAAGAGTTTAATTGATGGTTTTATACTTCTGCTCTAAAATTATCTTTGCAACAATAAAAGCCTTTAAGAACATCTGACCAATTGAATTACCTATATGCACAACCGGTTAACATTAAAATCTAACACTAAAACTGTGAAAGCGGCTGAGGTGGAGATTATATCGCACTATAGATATAATAAGGACAGTTTATTGGATACCAAGTTTATTATGAGGTTACTTACAACCAAGAGCATAGTAGAATAAGAGCAACATAAAAATAGACGTTGGAAACGGAAATATTTAATAATGAGAAAATAACTACCCCCATATTTGAAAACGCTTCGCCTATTACTTCACATTCGAGAAGCATATATATAAACCAATACTTCATTTAGTAAAATATATTTATTTCCTCTCCTAACCTAAATTTATTTCGACATACAATAATCAATAATAACATCTTCAAACAAGAATCCATCTTCTATCAATGCGTATGCTTTTGAACAGAACAAATGTATGATTTTTTGGGAAGTTACAACTCAGAAGTAGGATGTAAGAGTTGGAAACTCGTAACAGGATTATTTTGAGTTATTAACTCAGTTACAGTTAGTTGTAACTAGAGAAGTTCTTTCAAAGTTACAACCTAACGATATATCTTAATTATTACATAAGTTTTAATTCAGTATTTCGAAGAAACCGAGTAATTTTAGATAAGAGAATTAGTTAATCAAGTAATAGTCGATTATGACAGTATTGTTTTGTCGACTAGACTAATATAATTAATTCGGAACAGAAAGCATACTGTCAGATAGGTTATTATATTTATACACGTTCAGCAGTGTGTGCACTGATAGAAAGTCGATTCTTGTTTGAAGATATCATTATTGATTAGTGTATGTCGAAGTAAGTTTAGGTTACAAGAGGAAGTAAATATCTTTTACTACTTGTAATCTTTGTATAAAAGTTCGGTTTATTATAAAATAATAATTATGTAAAATAAATAAATAAATAAGAATCAATATCAATCAGATTGTATACTTGAAGTATTGGTCTATTTATACGTCTCTGGGAAGTGAAGTAAAGTGTGAAAATTTTTCACATCGTCGATAAGTTATTCTATTCTCGTTGACCATCATCTGTAATCATTATAAGATAATTGTTTGGAGTCAAACATTGATTTCCTTATACGAGCACTCGTGTCGTTCATAACTTTCTCTATGCTATTGTTTTATTTTCGTGTTTCGTGTTCAATCGCGTTCATGGTTGTTAGTCACCCTCGTATTAAACTTTGTTGTTCTTTTGAACACTCGATTGAATCCGAATTGATTAAAGATTCTTGGTTTTTGATCATATTGAATGATATATGTAAGTTATCTTACTCTATATAAATTCTAAAATAGTTCTCTACTCTTTTTTTCCTAAGATATATAAAAGTAGTAATAATATATAATATATGTTTATCATTTCGATTGATACTATTTCATATAACAGTTGTTGGGAATGAGATACCTACTACATTGTCGTCCTTGCGTACCTCCCGCGTATCCATTGCTTGACATTGAGTCAAACAATGTAAAAATTTTCACTAATTGAGTCATCTTAGTAAAAGGTTATATTTTGTCGTACGTCATCACATACGATAATTTGCCATGACAACCTTGTATCTTATCATTATATACGGGAAAATACCGTAACAACAAACTTGATATCCTATAAACTACCCATATTATATTCATAGTACCATATAATCTCCGTCTCAGCAATATATTTATTTAGAAAAAGAACCAAGTAATTTTAGATAGAAAATTAGCTAGTCACCTAATAGAAGATAATTACAAACACAAAATGTTGTAATGTAACCCAGTTTTGACCAAAGAAAAATAGCATAAAAATATAGACATAATTGATGCTATTTTGACCTGAAATTATTAAGAGAATTTAACCAATATTTGAATTAATAAGAAGACCTAAAAATATATTTGACATGATGGTAAACCCTAAAAGAAATAGAGAACATACGGCATCATAATTTATTATGAGAAACAAGTTAATCCGAAGTTAGCATACGAAGTAAATTAATCCGAAGTTACTATAAGTAGTAAACTTTGATGTTATGATTAGAAATATATCGGATTCCCCAACAAGAATTGAGGAATTCGAAAAGTATAAATAGTGGCATAATTTCCCAGTTTATAGACATTGGAGATCTGAGTTTATAGGATTATGAACATTAGATTATACTGATTAGCTGTTGATAATAAAGACTTAGAACTATATATTATTATAGTATAACTGGATTGGTTTTTTTAAGCTATAGACTTTATATAATATGTATCCTTATTTAATGTATTTATTCTTTTCTGTTTCTCATAATTTTCTTGTTTCGTTTTTACCACGCGCGAACTTGTGAAAAAGTAAATGAAAAAGTAAATGAGTGTAAATGTTGTTAATAGATGAACTGAAGATATGAAATATTGCTTATTTTACCTTAATCTTGTAATATTAACTTATTGTTGGTTAATATTCCAGCAGATTAATAGATAAAAAAGACAAGTAATAATTACTCAATCTGAATAACAAATAACAACTGATTGTCGATCCGAACTATCTGCGCTTCCACTCTGAATTATAGTTAGATATTATATACTTAGTTAGTTATAAACATATTAATTATAATAACTGCTGAAACGGAGATTATATGGTACTATGAATATAATATGGGTGGTTTATAGGATATCAAGTTTAATACGAAGGTTACTAACAACCACGAACGCGATTGAAAACGAAACACGAAAATAAAACAATAGCATATAGAAAGTTATGAACGACACGAGTGTTCATATAAGGAAATCAATGTTTGACTACAGACAATTAACTTA
>JAJLYB010000105.1:0-44075 GCA_030674245.1 Jamesozyma piceae
GTGACCTAAATGAAGTACGTGGATGGTCATGTGTATTTACCAATAGTAAATTGACGGTGTGTTTATTTGTTGATGATATGATTGTTTGTTCCAAAAATATCGACGATTCATACAACTTAATCGACAATTTAAGACAACGGTTTGATACCAAATTGATTAATTCAGGCGAAATGATTGATGGTGTTGCCGAATATGACATATTAGGATTAGAGATGGAATATGAATTTGGAAGGAAAATGTATTTTGGTATGGAGAAATCCTTGACTGACAAACTAACCACGTTAGATGTACCACTAAATGTTTCCAGTAAATTAATAAATGTCCCAGGTCCTCCAAATGTCTATATAACTGATAAAGAGGTCACAATGGATAAAGAACAATTATTGAAGGAAATAAAATGGTTACAAAGAATAGTAGGCTTAGCATCGTATGTTGCTCATAAGTATCGATTCGACATTCTTTTCTATGTTAATGTGCTAGCTCAACACACGCTATTCCCAAGCAAGGAAGTCAAGAGATTATCTAGACATCTGGTACAATTCTTATTTGATTCAAAAAACAAAAGACTAGTCTGGTACAAAAAGAACAATCCGGAAAATAATCTCATTGCATTAACGGATGCTGCGTTTGCCAATAGAGAAAACTTCAAATCACAGATTGGAAATTTTATTATATTAAATGGGAAAATAATCGGTGGTAAATCATCTAAGGAAAAACTGGCATGTGTTTCCAGCACTGAAGCAGAATTATACTCTGTCAGTGAAGCATTTCCCATGCTGTTAGGAATTACAGAACTAATAAAGAATATATGTATGAAACCAATTAATATGCAAGTCGTAACTGGTTCTCAACCAGTAATAAGTATCATTAAAAATGCAGATGAAGATGACAAAAGATTCAGAACAAGATATTTTGGTGCTAGAGCTAATAAGCTAAAAGACGAAATAAGCATGTCAAACGTAAAATTCGATTACATTAACACTAACTGTAATATCGCTGATTGTTTGACAAAGCCACTGAGTGTTAAAAAGTTTAAGGAGTTTACTAAGAAGTGGATTATATAATGATTAAACATGATATGGGTGGTATGCTGAGATGGAGCTTATATGGTACTATGAATATAATATGGGTAGTTTATAGGATATCAAGTTTAATGCGACGGTTACTAACAACCACGAACGCGATTGAAAACTAAACACGAAAATAAACAATAGCGACTAGAAAGTTATGAACGACACGAATGTTTAAGTAAGAATGAAAACGTTTATTTGCAAACAATTAACTTACAATGAAAACAGATGATGATCAACGAGGATAATATAATTTGTTGCCAATGTGAAAATTTTCACCTCTTACTTCACTTCCCAGAGACGTATAAATAGACCAATACTTCAAGTATACAAACTGATTGATATTGATTCTTAATTAATTTATTTATTTATTTATTTTACATAACTATTATTTTATAATAAACGGAACTTTTATACAAGGATTACAAGTAGTAAAAGATACTTACTTCCTCTTCTAACTTAAATTCATTGTAGCATGCCCTAATCAATAAGGATGTCTTCAACCAAGAATCAATCTTCTATCAGTGCGTATGCTTCTAAACGCTAATGTATAAATTATATTTCCATTTATGTCTTATTACACGAAAATAAAAATCTTTCAAATAGTGTTCTTTTCTGTTAGAACTATAATAATATATAGATACCTAATATAAAACTATAATGGTATTAAGATTATTTAAGAAAGTTTTATAATTATTATAAAAATATGGTCTTGTACTACGGTTTAGGTGTATAAATGAAATAGGCATACTGTTAAAATAGAAATTAGTAGAATAGAGAAAACTTCTAGAAGAACAATTCTCATTAAGCGAAAATTCTGAAGTATAAAAGGATAGATAATGTTTAAGAAGAAAATGAAGACATTCATCAATATACATATACAATTTATATATAATTTAGAAGAAGCCAGAAGAATTAACTATTATTCAGTACACATACATATTCAGAATGGTTTCAAATACTAGAAGTATTTCATTATAATTTAACTAATGGCTGATCTGAATAATACCTATTATTATTTTCAATAATTTCTTTTATTGAATTAGCGGTTAGACATTGTACTCAGGGGGGTTATATTCATAAGTGGTACAGGTATTTTATATAGACTTCATATAATTGTCTGTTACTCAATTTTCTATATAATTTAAATTAAGCATTCTACATATGAATATTAACGTAATCTCTTACATATCCTAAAACCTTATCACTTTATTTTATTTCCTGATCTAATAAGGTTCTCATAATAAGAGTCGTTTTATTATGTATTGTTAGGATAATATCTCAACATCTTCCTTCCAAAATTAAAATTAAAATTTTATATATTTGTTGTGAAGAAAACCATTTCATGTTAAAAAGTTTAAATAAAACGAAAAACATAAACAAAAACTAAAAATAAACTAGTATAGGGTTTAGTATAACCCTAAGAATAACACTGTTTTGTGTGTACCAAACCCTAAAATACCCTAAATATGTTCGGAGTTTTATTTTTTGCCCCCACCACTGAAACTGCCGTGCACCTCATCGAAAATATCCGCGTGACTCATGGATGTGCGGATGTTTAGTGCTTTCGTAATGATGAAATCACCGATTTGTCAATCAATATGAAAAAGTTTTTGGCAAAACTGAAAAAATAATTATATAAACGCATTATAAATACCTCTTTGCTCGAACAGGACCCTCCATCATTTTTTAGGTTATTATTTTTCTGTTTCCTATTATAATTCCAGTTAAAAGAAAAATTTCTTTATTCACTTTTTCTCTTCTATTTCTGAAACCAAACCATATATCTATATATTACATATAATACTATTACTAACTTTCTGTTTTAGAAAAGAGAAAAATATAAAACATATACTTGTTATTTTCTTTTGCCCTTACAATTTAAATAAACGATTGTATGTTTAAGCTATCACAATCTGAATACACCTGTCAAGACTACATATCTGATCACATTTGGAAAACCAGCTCGTATTAAGAATTACCTTCAAATAAAATCCTAAAAAATTAACAATTATCAAACAAATTATACTTCTTTAATAAAAAATATTAAAACATAAAACAATAACTACTAAATCTACTTTAATTTCAAAAAATAAAAAAATGTCTCAAGAAAAAGCTACTTTTACTATTAAAAACGGACCATCCTTCGAAGGTATTTCATTCGGTGCTAAGAAAAATATTGCTGGTGAAGCTGTATTTACAACTTCATTAGTCGGTTATCCTGAATCAATGACTGATCCATCCTATCGTGGTCAGATATTAGTCTTCACACAACCTTTAATTGGTAATTACGGTGTCCCATCGAGTGAAGAACATGATGAATTTAATCTTCTAAAATATTTTGAATCCCCTCACATCCATGTTGTAGGTATTGTCGTCGCTGAATATGCCTACCAATACTCTCATTGGACTGCTGTTGAATCTTTAGCAAACTGGTGCCAAAGAGAAGGTATTGCTGCAATCACCGGTGTCGACACTCGTGAAATTGTGCAATACTTGAGAGAACAAGGTTCTTCTTTAGGTAGAATTACTGTCGGGGATGATAAGGCTCCAGCTGAATATTACGATCCAATGTCAACCAATTTGGTTAAACAAGTAACAACAAAAGAACCTTTCCATGTATCCGCTATTGTTAAGAACCCAATCGCAAATGTTGCTTTAATCGATTGCGGTGTTAAAGAAAATATTATCAGATGCTTGGTCTCAAGAGGTGCCAACGTCACAGTATTCCCATTTGATTTCAAGATCCAAGAAATTGCTAACCAATTTGACGGTATTTTCCTATCAAATGGCCCAGGCAACCCTGAAATGTGCAAGGATACCATAGGCAACCTAAAAGAACTGTTAAATAATCCAAAATATGATGAACTACCAATTTTTGGTATTTGTTTGGGTCACCAACTATTAGCACTAGCATCTGGTGCTGAGACGTTAAAGCTAAAATATGGTAATAGAGCTCATAACATTCCTGCAATGGATTTGACTACAGGTCAATGTCATATCACATCTCAAAACCATGGTTATGCTGTAGATCCAGAAACTTTGCCAAAGGACCAATGGAAACCATACTTTGTTAATCTAAATGACAACTCAAATGAGGGTATGATTCATTTAACAAAACCAATATTCTCAACTCAATTTCATCCGGAAGCAAAAGGTGGACCACTAGATACCGCCATTCTTTTCAATAAGTTTTTCAACAATATTGAAGCTTACAAATCAAAACAACAAACTTTGCAAAAAGAACAAAAGATTCAGAAATTGTCTGTTGTAAAACAACTAGATTTGAACGTTGGAATTTTAGCCAGAGAGAGAGTATTGTTCTGAGAGAGTTTTCCTCTAGTAATATATACATATACGTATTCGTACTCTAATTTATTTTATAATTTTATGTATTGAATTTTATACTATCCAAAACGAATAAATAAATATTATCAAAAATTTATCCTATTTCATTTCATTCAAACTACGCGTATTTTCTTCATCATTGGATCGGATTCACTGTGCCAATTCTAATTATTAGCGTTAACTTGAGTATAATAAAATATGTAATATCAAAAAAACAAAAAACAAAAACAACTATCGAAATTCTGGAAAAAAAAATTTATAAAATTTAAAAATTACCACTCATATAAACAATATTAAGACAACAACTGAATATACCCAAGAAAAGATATCAAAGATAACTACTACCATGGCTGAGGAAGATACTCAACATGATGCGAAGTACTGGAAGGACAAAAAGTCTCGCTATATCCTAACAGTTGATCCCAAAATTGCTAAACAAAGAGACAAGAATGATACATATAAACGTTTCCAATATTTGCTTTCATTAACTGATTTATTCCGTCACTTCATTAGTATAAAGGCTAAACATGATAAGACAATGCAAAAATTATTAAAATCTATGGATTCATCCACACAAAATTCGAATACTTCTACGTCACATAAGAAAGGTCCTGTATCAAGACACCACAGAAAATCAGAAAAGGAAGAAGATGCAGAATTGATGCGTGGTGAGGAAGGTGAGGAAGATGAAGAATTTAAAGAGGAAGATTTTGTCACAGAGTCTCCTTCCTTCGTTAAGTCAGGAAAATTAAGAGATTATCAAATCCAAGGTCTTAATTGGCTAATCTCACTTCATGAAAATAATTTATCTGGTATATTAGCTGATGAGATGGGACTGGGAAAAACATTACAAACTATTTCATTCTTAGGTTACCTAAGATACGTCAAAAAAATTGAGGGCCCATTTTTGGTTATTGTGCCAAAATCAACCTTGGATAACTGGAGACGTGAATTTAATAAGTGGACTCCAGAGGTTAATGCAGTAGTGCTACATGGGGACAAAGAGACTAGGGCTAATATGCTAAATAATGTAATACTTGAGGCAAAATTTGATGTATTAATCACATCATATGAAATGGTTATTAGAGAGAAAAACATCCTGAAAAAATTGGCATGGCAGTACATTATTATTGATGAAGCTCATCGTATTAAGAATGAACAAAGTGCTTTATCACAAATCATTAGATTGTTTTACTCAAAGAATAGACTATTAATAACTGGTACCCCGTTACAAAATAATTTACACGAGCTGTGGGCATTATTAAATTTCTTATTACCAGATGTCTTTGGAGATTCAGAGGTCTTTGACGAGTGGTTTGAACAAAATAATTCCGAACAAGATCAGGAAGTTGTCGTTCAACAATTGCATGCGGTTCTAAATCCTTTCTTGTTAAGAAGAATTAAAGCTGATGTTGAAAAATCGCTATTACCAAAGATTGAAACAAATGTTTATGTAGGAATGACTGATATGCAAATCCAGTGGTATAAATCTTTATTAGAAAAGGATATTGATGCTGTTAATGGTGCTGTTGGTAAAAGAGAAGGTAAAACTAGACTATTAAATATTGTCATGCAATTGAGAAAGTGTTGTAATCATCCTTATTTATTCGAAGGTGCTGAACCAGGGCCACCATACACCACCGATGAACATTTAATTTTTAATGCCGGTAAAATGATTGTATTAGATAAATTATTAAAAAGATTAAAAGAAAAGGGTTCCCGTGTGCTAATTTTTAGTCAAATGTCAAGATTACTAGATATCCTTGAAGATTATTGCTTTTTTAGAGATTATGAGTATTGTAGAATTGATGGTTCAACTCCTCACGAAGAACGTATTGAAGCTATTGATGAATATAATAAACCAGATTCGGAAAAATTTGTATTCTTATTAACAACACGTGCAGGTGGGCTAGGTATCAACTTGGTCACTGCTGATACTGTTGTCTTATTTGATTCTGATTGGAATCCACAAGCCGATTTGCAAGCAATGGATAGAGCGCATAGAATTGGTCAAAAGAAACAAGTTTATGTTTATAGATTTGTTACAGAAAATGCAATCGAAGAAAAAGTTATTGAACGTGCAGCTCAAAAACTACGATTAGATCAATTGGTTATCCAGCAAGGAACAGGTAAAAAATCATCAGGTTTAGGAAATTCAAAGGACGATTTGCTAGAGATGATTCAATTTGGTGCTAAGGGCATGTTTGATAAAGAAGCTACAAAGATAACTGTAGATGACGATATAGATGAAATTTTGAAGAAGGGAGAAGAAAAGACAAATCAGTTAAATGCCAAATACCAATCATTAGGTCTTGATGATTTACAAAAGTTTAATGACATGGAGAATCATTCTGCATATGAATGGAATGGTAAAAATTTCCAAAAAAAAGAAGATGATAAAGTGGTTAATTGGATTAATCCATCAAGAAGGGAAAGAAGAAGGGAACAGACAACATACTCAGTTGATGATTACTATAGAGAAATTATTGGTGGCAGTGGCACCAAAGCTGCAAAAGCGGCTCCTCAACCCAAGGCCCCTCGTCCGCCAAAACTTATTCAAGGTCAAGATTTCCAATTTTTCCCTAAGGAATTGGAAACTTTACAAGCAAAGGAGCAATTATCATTTAAAAAGAAGGTTAATTACAAAGTGACATCCTATGATATTACAGGTAATGCAGAAGGTGATAGTGAGGACGAGAATGATGAAGACGAGGATGATAATGACGATTCTAGTAAGAAGCAAGGAAATGATTCTAATCATTCCTCACAGTCAAATGAAGAAGGTGACGAAGATTTGAAGAAAAAGATACGAGAAGAACAAGAAAGGATTGACAATGCTCCTGATTTTACAGAAGAAGATGAAGAAGAAAAACAAAGATTAGTTGACTTGGCCTTTAACAAATGGTCAAGACGTGATTTTTTAGCGTTCATTAATGCATGTGCTAGATATGGTAGAGATAACCAACAAAAAATTAGAAACTCAATTGATTCAAAGACTCCCGAAGAAGTGGATAAATATTCAAATGTGTTCTGGTCAAGATACAGAGAAATAAATGGTTATGAGAAACATCTAACGACCATTGAAAATGGAGAGAAGAAAAATGAAAAATTAAAATACCAAGAATCCATCTTAAAGAAGAAAATTGCGCAATACGAATATCCATTATATGAAATGATAATCCAATACCCACCAAATAATGCAAGAAGAACTTACAATTCATTGGAAGATAAATTCATATTATTAACAATCAATAAACTGGGATTAGAATCTGATAAGCTTTACGAAAAATTAAGACAAGAGGTCATCATGAGTGAATTATTTACATTTGATTGGTTTGTAAGAACAAGAACGATACATGAATTATCAAAGAGAGCAAATACCCTTTTGACACTTATAGTTAGAGAATACGAATCTCCAGAAGGGCTGAAGAAAAAAAGACATAAAACCAGTGCGAGAGAGGATTTGTCTGCTCAAAGTATACTGATTTCAAACACTGCAGCTTTGAACGTACAACAACAGCAGCCCAACGAAAATATGAACAATACTGCTTCTACTGATGTTGCATCGGCAATAAATGCTGCAGATTCTATTGAAATACCTGGAACATCTACTATACAGGCAACAAAACAATCTCAACCAGATGAGCACGTAGATAAGCGTGCTAAAATATAGAACGATGACACTTTTTTGGACCATGGAATAATCGAAGAGGAAGTTTAAAATAGACAGGCTCATTAAAGGACCAAAAGGTTCCCGTAAATTATATATTTATTGCTCAAAACTTTGTAATTTTAAATAAATATAGAAAATAGATATTCTAATCACATATCAATATACATAACATTAAGTATTGACAAAGCTCTCTCTAGTTAAACAATATTTTCAATTATATTCAAATAATACTATTAATTCAAGTGTTGTAATTGTGTGTCAGAGTTTAATATAACGAGGGGTAGTTATTGCTTACAGTTATAGTTTTTCAGCATATTGCAATCATTACAGTGTTCTCTACTTGGACAATTACACGTCTAATTCATAGAGTATAGAACTAAAAATAACACGGATTCTGTAATTTATCCATAGTCATACATTTCATATCGAGAATTCTGTAATTCTTCTGTTACATCTAGTATAAAATAGCTATTATATGTTATCATAAAACAGATGAAGCTTAACTGGTTCTTTTTAGGGATTATTGATTCAATTGGTCGATTTGCTTTTCAATTTTTTCAATAGCACTCATAAATTCTTTTTCATTGGCATCCACTTGTTTTTGTATTTCAGACAATGATTCTTCAATTTGAGATGTAATATCATAAACAGTTAAAACATGTGCATCTTCATTTCCATTCTTAGCCTCACTTGAGAGTGAGATTTCATTTTCATTCTTAGGATCTACTGTTGCCAATTTTTCGGTACTCATGATTCTACAATTTATTAATAATGTCACTTTTAACTTATTTTCTTTTGTTTTTGAGTTGCATACGTTTCTTTGTTATTTCTTTACCAAAAAGTTTACTTAAATAGAAGGTTTGGAAACAAAAATACAAAAAATATTTTGTTTCACTACGCTTTCCACAAAAAGATCAATTATTCGAGATACTCGTAAATGAAGATATGTTATCCCACCATGAGGCTAAAAAGGTGGATCCATAATGAAGCAATAAAGAAATTCATCGATTCAAACCAATCTATTAAGAATTCTACTGTATTCCAAGGTAACCTATATGAGCATGTTGTTTGCAGGGAACTAGCAAAAAAACTTTGTCTGGAAAGGCTAGTAGTTGTAGGTGGGGCTCATGATGGTGGGGTAGATATTGCAGGGTATTGGCCGTTGACTAAAATATACCAAGGAGTAGATCAAGTAGTGAACTTAAAAGAGGAGAATTTTGGAAAGATCCCTAAGCGCTGCACTGTAAATGGTGTCAGTTTAGCACCATTAGAACACAAACTAAGTGCAAGTAATAAAGATATTTCATTAAAAGTCTTAGCACAGTGCAAAGCATTTTCAGTTAATAAAGTCTCTCCAAAAGAATTTCGTGAAGTTGTAGGAACTTTCTCTTCTATGGTTTCGCCTAGCCAGAGGAATAAAACCATTATTATGATGTGTTCTCCTCATTTGATTACCAAAGATGGGTTGAAATTAATCGATAGTATACGTTTACCTTTGATTTATTTAAGAATTGAAATGCTTCGAAAAATAAGTGAGATAGAGTATGATATTAATAATTCTGGGAAATTAGTAAATTATTATGAGAATGAATATGCAGCTAAGCTTTTACAAGGGTGTGGAGTGAAGGAATGGTTAAAATTAGGAATGTATAAACAAACAGATACAAATAATCAACATATGAAGATAGGAACTACTAATACAGCGGACTGAATTTTAGGTGTAGGAAACAGCATGACCATATACACAGATATATATATATGTATATAAATAATGTCAAGAAAATAAGGAAAAAAAGTTCAGCGAAATGAAGGTTTATAAAATTAGAATACGTAGTTTTGATATTTGGCCAATCTTTGGCAATGGTATAAAATGAAGCTAAGCATGAATTCAGAATCTCTTCCATTTAAAACCAATACAGAAGTATCTGGAAATTACGTAACAAATAGAGCTGAACAAGCATGTTACTGCACAGAAAATAATATAATGCTGATAGTCAGAGCTTGATTTATTACCAATAATAGCACCAGTAATTGGAATTCCAATTAGAGTACCGAATGAAACAAAGAAATACATTGTAGAATAACGTCTACCAAACTCTTCTGTCTTTGAAATTTGGCCGCAGCAAACAGGTAACAAGGAAAAGATACTTCCTGAAAAGAAACCGTATAAAACACTAACAGCGTACATATTCTTCAAATTTGTACCGAAGGGTAACCAAACAGCAAACATGATAATAGATAATGCAGTCAATGTACCAATGGCAACATTAAACCTACCAAAGGAATCACTTAAAAATCCTGGGATCCATCTTCCTGGAATTCCGACTAAATTGATGACCATCACTAACATATATGCATCGTCCTGGCTGATGCCTTTACTCATAGAGTATGAACTATAGTAGGTAATACAGGAGGACAGTGAAATTTCACCCAAAACAGTTCCAAGGACACAGAATAAATACTTCATATCAGTCATTGCTTTAATGTCTAGACTATTCAAGACATAGACCCTTAAGACACGTTTCCAACGAGGTTCCTTTTCATCAATGTTTTCATCTATAAGATGAGGTAATCTTTCTTTACCTAATACAGCCGCAATACAAAGGAGCACTAAATCAATACAAGCTAGAGTTCTGATACCCCAGATGAAGCCATAATTTTCGACTGTATCTGATTTCATGCTGAAAAACTTACGTAACATCAATGGGAATAAACCACCACCAATACTTCCACCGACTGTGGCTAATGCTGTCGCAGTACCACGCTTTCTTTTGAAATAATGAGCAGGAGCACTCATCAATGGACTAACCATTATACCGTTTCCCAGACCACAAACAATGGAGAATGCTAAAATGAAGTGCCAAAATTTAGTAGAGTTTGCTACAGCGAATAAACCACCAACATGTAAGATACTCCCAATAATAACAGGTACTCTATAGCCATTTCTATCAAAATAGGTACCACTTAAAATACAGGAACTAAAGTTAACGAAGAACATTAACGAGAAGATCCAACCAATACTTGAAGAGCTTTCATTAGATAGTTGGTGTTCTTCGATATAGTTTTCAACGATTCCTACAGAGTTTAACAATCCGAAGCACGGAACAAACCCACAGAAGCAAGCGAATACAACAATCCAGGCTTGAAGACCACCTTCAGGAAAGTCGTCATCTTCCAGTGTCTTTACTGATTCTTCATCAGAGGTTTCCTGAGTACACTCATGTGTCTTCTCTTGTACAATTTGATCCTTATCTTCTTCAGCCTTGGAGGTGGAAGAACTGACAAAGCTTTTATTCGTGGAGTCAACTGAAGAACCATCGGAGGACTCCTGGGTAATAGCTTCGTTATAAAATGATAGCAAATTGACATTAGAATTTTCTGCCACTAAACTATTCTTAGGGGACAGATCAGAACCTGAAAATTCTGAGATATTATTTTGGGAAGGTGCCGTATTAATCTTTTGTTCATTTTGCATATCTATATGTATGTGTGAATTCAATTGTTAAGATTTCCTATGTATATATTTGAGAATTGAACCCTTTAAGATATTATATATATTTAGTGCTATTATTTCAATTAAATTTTAACATAATATAATTTTTTATGAAAAGATGATTCTTATCCCAAAATTCTTCATTTCATTTCATACTCGAAATTCCAGTAGCTTAAATACTATTCCATTATTTTGTTTCCATGGGAAAAATACCTCCTTCTACTTTTTTTCTTTCTTTTTTCAGAGTCATAGTGATACATTGCATTGCATTGCATGGTCTGGATCTAAAGGCTCTATTATAATATAGAAATTAGTGAGTCAGAATATCTTTGTTTTTCCTTTGACAGAAAGATGTGGCTCTGTAATTTCTTTTTGCGAAAGATTAGCGTGCAGCGTATTCTGAGAAACTACTACTTTTTAAGTTTACAAGTCTCGAATTCTGTTATCGCCAGGCGGGCGTCGTTTTCCGGGCATCGAACATTAACTAATACACCTAGATAACTTTGCAGGTAACAAGACCATCGCCGGTGTTGGATATCAAATTTACAGGCCATCACATCCAGAGATTATCTGTTTATTTTTAGATATCTTGTGGTTAATTAACTTACTAACCGAGCAGATAGTTCTGTTTAACAAGCAAGGCACGGTTGAAGACAACAACACAATTAGATGAGAACCGAATCAAACCGAACCAATTAATCCTTATCTTATATACCTTTCACCAATATTTTCAACTTATACTCAACTTCTCAAATGATTGAAATACTGGCTCTCCTTTTATTATTGCTTATTGTGAATCCCATATTTAACAAATCATTGGGGTTCAGGAAATCTTTTTGTTTCTTTTTTGCAGCGGCAATGAGCAGATCTCATGTGCGGCTGCGTTTATGTTGCCATTGTTAAAAAACTTTATTGTTGTTTCTTTTTTTTTATTCTTTCCCATTGCGATTTTTGACACACAGATATCGGAAAAACATCTATAAGAACAAAATGGATGTATAACAGAGGATATAACGCTACTAGTAAATTATATTGAGATATTTTATTTGGTACTGGTTTTGTTAGCCCTTCAGTTTTATGCAAATAAACCTTGCTATATTCTTACCTGAGCTTTACCCAAACATACAACTATTGCTTGAAAGATATTATTTATGAATGTAATTAAGTACTGCAAGTTTGTATTTACTTATAAAAATTTATATTTCATATTTCTACTCTATCTTCAAACCAAGACACATAAATTATATACTCCAAATCGTATGTATTAGGATATCTTCATCTATGCTATGGGAGTGGCAAGCTGCACCGTATTTGGATTCGCAAAACATTCATCTGCGTCTCCATCGAGTATCGTTTTAGCATTATAATTTTCCAACCTCATAAGGACTTTTTAATTATTCTTAGTAAATGCTTATACTATTTTCATTTCATCCCTCATCAGCCATGAATATCTCTTCCTCTAAACTGATTCTTCAGGGAAGTATGCATGCTACTTTAATATATTATCATTAGCATACTTAAGGACCTTGCTTCCTTGAAACCCCCCATTTATCGTAACCGTATAATCCACAAATTGTTAAAATTAACCCAAATACTTGAGTGAAGTTTACTCTTGATTCCCATGACAAGGCAACACAAATAATAACAATTCTCTTAAGAATATTTGCAATAGAATAATTAACAGATGATAAAATTCCAATCAAATGGAATGCTAGCATTGCTTGGAAAAAATGTGCAATACCATGAAAGATAATCAATCCAAAAACCTTCCATGTCAAATTTTCAAATACACTCGATTCTTTAATCAATTCCCCAGTTAAGAATGGTCCTAATGTGAGTAAGAACCCAATGCAGGAACAGTAGAATAAAATTGTAATCTTATCAATTCTTAATGGACAATACTCTTTTTTCTCAGCTTCCCTTTTGTTATTCGAAGGTAAAATACTATTATTTGATGTATTCACAGTCAAAATCCCCTTAGCAAAGATATTTTGACTGACAAAAATCATCATTGAAAGGAAGGCAGATATCAATCCAAGGAATACTTTAGCACTACTTATGTTAGGTCCATTTTTAGAATTTTTGCTGTTGCCATGGCTAGACCAACATGTGATCATGACTCCACTAATTAACATCAAAAGAGTATAATATGCCATTCTATTATAGTCTCTGCCCTCTATAATTTTATAATAACCAACAGTTGCAATAGGTGATAATGCCTTGATGGAATGAACTAACGATATAGGAATCAATGAAGTAGCTTTATGCGATGTTATATGCCCAACAAATTGAAATATACCAAGTGGAAATGTTGTCATTAGAACTACCTTGGATGGCCTTAAGAATGTTTCAACAATAGATCTTTGAAAATCACCATCTAAATAAGGTGGTAGAATACCTTCTGGGAAATTATGCAATGTCTTTGATATATTTTTATTTCTCAAGTTTGGCTTATTAACATGATTTACTGCTATAGTAAACGTCAAACAGAGAATAGCACTGACTAAAAATTGAATTTCTGTTAGTGCAACAGGATGTGTAAATCTCTTTAAAATCGATTTAGCTAGGTTACTGGAAATGGAGGATGTAACATACCATAAAATACACAAAGTAATTACTTTGTAATCTACCTCGGGCCAGAAATCACTATTTTTATACTCAGTAGGAATCAGGTCCAGTATTTCATCCCTGACATGTTTGAGATCGTTTAAAATAGAAGTATTTCCTTCGACAGATAAAATACGTTGTGCTTTTTTGGCTTGATAAACGCTATTTGGGGAGTCTGGAGTTTTATATAGAGTTGGATCAAACAAATTTTTATGTACTGAACTTCGGCGTTTCGTAGTAAATGAATTTCCAGTGTGAGTTTCAATAGTACTTATCATGGCTAATTTTTATAAATAGCGATAAGGATATGTTCTGGGATGATAGTAATATAATGCAGAGAGGTATAATTACCTGGAATAAAAATAATGTTTAAAGCAATATATAAAGATAGACTTACCGAAACTAAAAATGTCAGGAGCAGACCGATCTTCACTATTTAAAATAGAAATTTCTATCCTTTAAATATGTATGTATGTACCAGGGCTGAAAAGTAACACATATCAAAGCTATCTTTTGAAGAATTATAGTACGACTGTATTAAAGAGTAAATGAGAACAAAAAAATTCAGATAATAAAAAGCAACAAATGAGGAAACAAAAAAATAACATGGAAAAATCGCGTTTTGCGCTATTCCGCACTTTTGGCATGAGCCGCACTGACTATGTCTTTTTTACTAAGAAATATTTGATTTCGCGAATGCTGGGGAAATGCTACAAGACCATTTATTAGCCGGACATCGATATTACTAGTCTACACAAATCTTTTGATATTAGTCTTTGGTTAATTGTCTGGCAGAATAGAACTAAATTTCTGTTCATTGCGTCTTCTTCTTTCTTGAATCTTAGCTATTTTCTTTTTATTACTCTTAGTTCCATGAAACTTTTGCGAAAGCTTTTTGTATGCTTCCTTGGTAGTTAATTCAACTCCGTTTGAGTCTTGATATGAAAGTTTAATTGTTGGGTTATATTCTTTTAATCTTTCATTCTGAAATTCTCTGACATAATTTTGAATTTGTGTCATCTCTAACTCCTTCATGTCGTCTAACTCCTTCATGTCGTCTAATTGCTTTGTGGAGTGATTGTTAGAATTTTTTACAATTTGAGCTTGAACATCTTTACGAACCTTTCTAATTCCAATTTTTTCCTTTAAATCTAATAAATCATTATCACGGTTTTTATTTTCTGTAAGAATAGGATCTTTCTTTGGTAAAATATTTTGGTCTTGAAGGAAATGCAATGTAGATGCTAACCCCCCATAGAAATCAACTTTTCCATTACTCGAGTCCATTGAATTTTCCGGTACAAGTGACTTATTATCTGAATTATCTTCAGATTCTTGTCTTATATTATTACCATTTTCAATGCTTTCAATTCCTGCAATAATGCCATTTCCATTATCTTCTGTTATTAATTTTGAATCTAAGTTATTAAAAAATGTCGTGTTTTCATCTATTGTCATACAAGATGATTGAGAATGCAATTTTGAGATATTTAATTTTCGTTGTTTATTTTCAACTGCTTCTTTCCTAATATCATCTGCGATTTCTTCAGGTGATTTCATCTTTTGCTGGATATTAACTCTTGCACTTTTTATTGAGAGTGGCATAATATTCTCAATCAATTCTTCATCTTCATCTATTAACTCTACCTTTTCCATCTTCAAAGGTAGAGTAAGCTTCTTCTTTTTAGATGTTTTATCATGACTCTTCTTTTTTCTTTTCTTAAATTTAGTTGCTTTGAAATCGCCGATTTCATCTTCATCATCCTCCTCATCAATATCACTAAATAAAACCTTGATTTTTCCCTCATGATTCTGATTTTCGTTGCTTGGATCAGGTATGGAGTCCATAGAGATTCGTGTCTCAGCCCCAACAACTAATATAGAATTCTCTTCCCTTTGATGACCATTCACCTCATCTTCGATCGATTTACTTGAGGCATTCATATCAAAATGTTTTCGCCTTCTATCCTTATTCATTTGCTTTAGTTTAATATTCTTAGCAACTACTTTCTCATTAGCTAGTTCATTATCTTCTAACACATCACCCCCAATTTCATATTCATCCTCATCTAATGTACTCTCTTTTAATGTCAAAACTATATCTTTACCAGTTTTTAAGGTTTTTATATCATGAGATACGTTCAAAGTAGGCAAATCATTGTAACTCTCATTATTATCATTGTTATCATCATATGACAGTTGTATTTGCAGTTTCTTCTTTGGAATCTCAACTCCACTTAACCAATCATTTTTTTCACTTGTGCTAGGATTAGTTTGGTCAATTATGGATTTCTTTTGTAAGCTATTACTTTCTGCTTTACGTTTTATCAGTTTTCTTCTTAATAGACTTACTTTATCCTCATCAATGAAATGTGAATTCTGAGATTGGAGATCTTGACTATCAGCTGATATATTTTTAACCGCTATATTTTCATGAGATTTTTTCTTAATAGTAATTGTAATTGGCTTTAAACCTAAACTCTCTCTGAGTTTATTCGTTTCTTCTAATGACAAAGAAACTTCGTTGACCATGGTTTGTGATGTATATTGCAAGTGAATGAGCTACTAATATAGTCTTATATTCTGTTTTTTGTATGATAAAAAATGTCTTTATTGTTCGTCTTTTTCATATATTCATCCAAATTACAGTCCTTCATTACACACAGAAAATTACCATTAAAAATTTATCCGCTTTGTTAATTATTAAATTATATTTTGCCTGAGAAAATGTTAAGAGGGCACAATTCTACATAGAACAATATTCGTTTTATTTGGATATATATTTAGTTTCATTGCACAATTTACACACTGATATGTTGGAAAATTGACAACATGAATACTTAAGATGTTATAAAAAGTCTGCTTGAACTTTTATAAATTTTTTGTTTAATTCTCTAATTTACAGATTTTAAGAAAGTTGAAGAAAGAATGTAATAAAAAAGTAAAATCATGATAATAACTCACTCATTTTTTTTCTTTTTTCTCCTTCTTTGACTTCTTATCCTTCTTATCCTTCTTTTCTTTCTTTTCCTTTTTAGATTTCTTTGATTCTTTAGAATCTTCATTTTCATCTCTCTTTCTCTTCTTATCTTTCTTTTCCTTCTTATCTTTCTTTTCCTTCTTTTCCTCTCCATCCTCATCGGATTCATCATCTGAATCAGCAGCAGCAGTTTCAGTAACTGCATCTGCGTCAGCGTTGTAAGCTCTAGCTTCAGTCATTTCGACCTTTTTAGCTTCACGAACAACCTTTGGAGTGGTTCTCAAATCTCTACCTTCTAATTGAGATAATCTATTTTCAACTTTGGCTCTAGCTCCTAGACCAACATCACCTGAATCGTCTCTATCTTCAGCTAAGGCATCATAACGCAATGAAACAGCAGCCTTGGCGGCAAGTACTCTAGCAATCTTACCTTTATTTTTACCAGTAGCTTGACCAACTAAAGAAGCATGGTATAGCAAACCATATTTTGGTGTATCATGCTTTGTCTTTAAAGCTCTGAATAAAGCTTTTTCTGCACCTAAGATTTGGATAGTGGAAGCTGGAGCTTTAGCTAAGGAAATTAAAGAACCAGAGTGAGCAATTAATCTAGCACCAACTAATTCACCAACTAGTTGTGTTAAATTTGGAGCAATAGCTTTCATTCTAGCTGATAAATAGTTTGATAATTGTTCTCTATAAGCAGCAAATTCAACAATTTGCTCAGCTAAGGCCTTGATGTTTAATAAATCATCTTGAGTAATTTCAGTACCCATAGAAACTTCAGCAGCAGTTTTAACACGCTCTTCAATTTCTTCTGGCAAGATTTCACTCATGTCGGTGTCAGCAGCCTTAGATCTAATACCCATGGTTAAGATAATTCTGGCGTAGGCAACTGAATCAGTGACAATCTTAGCTAACTCAGGGAAATGCCATCCGTACCATTCCTTACATCTCATAGCATAAGTGTTTAATTCTTTATCTAGATCATCTAATAAAGCAATAGCTTGAATAATCATGACATCGACCTTATCAGCTGAAAATTTTAATTTATGACGACCCATGGAGTGAGCTAAACCTAGAGACATCTTGCTTAAATCTGAATCATCTAAACCTGGCAACAATTCTGGTAAATACTCTTTAACAGCTCTGTAGATATCTAAAGTAACAGCATCTGAAACGACGTTAAAGTTTAAACCCAATTTGTTAATGGAATTAGCAAGTTTAGTTTCACTAACAACTAAAGTGGACTTCTTATCTTTCTTAATCTCTTCCAATAATTTCTCTAATTGTGGAGACACTTTACCTTCAACAATAGAATTAGATTCTTCTAATGCATTTGCGGCAGAGTTGAACTTAGAGAAAGCTGCAATTTTAAATTCCTTCAAAACTTTGTCAGAAGAGTTTAAATCTTCAAGTAGAGTAGTGGACTTATAAATTTTCTTATCAGAAGCCTTTAATAGGGCATAACCGGCAGAAGTTTCGGTTAAAACGTAAGACATAACTAAAATGGATTAGGAATCTTAACTGGTTCGTTTGTCTTGAGCTTTACCTATAACTAACAAGAGACTCGAGAATATAGATTTAAAACTTTTTGTATCTGAAAAATTTTGATGATTTTTCGATGAGCTAGAAAATTTTCGCTTTGAGAAAAAACTCTTTCTTTTTTGCGTGGATCAAAGAAACGCACGTGATAAGGAAGAATAACTAATGCATGTGATAATCTTTTGTGAACGACTAATAATAATACGCATATAAGGGATATCTATTAAAAATTAGGCTAATTTACATTAAAATGTCTGTATATATTATATAATTGCTTCATCTGTTAACCAGAGTCTTTTGAAAGTATTGGTAATGATAAATGATTCATCTTGAACAACGTTGCATGGAACTAGGTTAATAGTAAAGTCCTGAAATGAAGGATATTCCAGGAACAATCTTTTAATACCGAGACTGCCTATTATCCTATTGCCTGGAATCTCTGCATCCATAAAATATAACATTTCAAAAGAAACAATATTAAAATTGTACTTGGAGGAAGAAACAGGGGTAATAAAAATATGAATTGAAGTAACCGTATCCTTCTGAAATTTCAAGTATAACTGAAATTTATAATATCCACTTCAAAAAATCGACACGCAGGTAGTCTATTTCCTAAAAATATAGATTACACAATGCATGAAAATAGACGATAGTACTGGGATAGTGAAGTTATCATCCCAATTAAATATATCAATCCCTTCGCTTAATGCGGCAACTAAACCACCCATGAGAGATAGTTTACCTAAACTCAATTTACTAGTTTCAGGACTCCACATAATTTCACCTGGTTTATTAACGTAAGAGTAATGAGGAACAAAGTATCCATAAAATATTAGACAAGTGAAAAATCCAACGGCTAATGCAGCAATTGACCCTGCCAATGATTTGTTCTTAGCCAGTTTTGGTGTTAAGTGACCATATTTTCTACCAAATGTAGAAGCTGCAGTGTCTGACCAACTTAACAGGAAAAGGGATATCATTGAAACATCTTTGGAAAAAAATGAAAATGAAAATATTAGACCAAGTAAATACCATAATACACCATTATAAGTATGAATTTCTTTCTTTCTCATTAATGCACCAACACAACGGCAATACAGCTTATTGAAAAAGTCCCAACGTAATCTAATTAAATCCAATGTAAAAATGATTATGAAAGCAACGGTTAATGGGAATGCAATTTTTTTGTAATCGACATTTTTAGTATAGAAATATAAAGTAATAAACCCGATAGAAGAATGGAAAACTTTACGAGGGACTTCGTGCTTAGTAATAAAATCTCCGAACCATTCATGCGATTTTAAATGGATTTCAGTCACTGGTAAATGTACATCACTATTACTGTCAGTCTCTTTGCTTGAGTAAACTTGCTTGTTTATGTTTGTCTTCCTGTTTGATATTTCATTAGATTCACCATGAATAGTGTGTCCTGCTTCTGTATTATCTTCATTCGTCATAATGAAATGTTCTATAATGGTATTTTGATTCTTTTATTATTAAAAGGTAATGTTATAAGTATTTACTCACTTAAGTGAAATAATTATTGTCTATTTGATTTGAAAAACTATTAATTATAGATATATATAATTTGTTTTCCCGGCTTGATTTTTTTGTAAGTAAACCTCACCCTGATATTTAATATGGTGAATGTGAAAAATAAAAAAATCATGATAGACTACTACAAAGAAACACATATAAAATTTCTATAAGTTGGGATATATTTATATACTTTATAGAGTATGGTATTGACTATTTTTTCTAAATGTTGGCCAATTTTTTAATAGCAGAATACTTATTCTTACACATTATTTCTTAATGTAATGCTCAAGTGCCGTTCATTTGTATTGAAAGGTTTTTGAAACCTGAAATAAGCAAACATGCATAGTGTTGGTCTTTCATATAACAATTTTGTAAACGCCCGTCAAGATACAACGAAAATAATTCAAAACAAACCAGTATACATTAACCCTTTATATACTTTTACTATTTCAGATTAAGAGACTCCTCCTTAAAAATGTACCTTGTTTGATGGTCTTCATGATTTAATTAGGTAGTGAGTCGAAATTTGTCAATCAAGTATCAAATTATTAGGAAAATGATCAAATTTATTTAAAAATAATAATAATTTTAAGTTCTTGTTGTTTTTTTATTAAAATCTACACACCAAAATTATACAAATATACTAGAAATAACGATTAAAAATTTCGTAAAAAATTTATAAATAGATTAGTAGAAAGTAGATGGTCTCTTGTAAGAGAAGGTCTTGGTACTCTTTTGGACTCTGTGTGGTAATGGGAATTTTAGGTCCTTGGTTAAGAATTGCTTAATGTATGGTCTCTTAACATCAGCAGTCTTTTCAATTTCAGCAACCTTTAAGATGTGGATAGATCTGAATCTGGTTCTGTGTCTAGCAGCCATATCTTGGTATAAGGTTTCGACGGCATTGACTCTGGAAACATCTCTAACTTCCTTGTACATGTTGTGAGTACCGGATCTAGAATCGTATCTGACCCATAAACCGAAGTTCTTAACCTTGGTTGGGTGAGCTTCGTGAATTTGGTTGATAGAAACGATTTCACCAGAAGCCTTCTTAACCTTGTGTAACTTTTGTAAGAAATACCAGTAACGAGACTTAGCAACAACATCGTTGGTAGCAAAGATTCTCATTCTGAACAACTTTGGTTCCGGAACGGATTCAGTTGGTAAACGACGACCAATAACTTGATATTCTTTGAAATGAGCCACTATATTAAAATTTATTTCATAAAATGAAAACAATTCATTGTTAGTAAAATGGTACTTATTGAAAATTACTATCATAAAAAATAGTTTAAAAACCTAATTGATTACGGAAAAAAAAATACACGATTGATTAATATTGCTAAAGGAAAACATTTAAAATGAACTTTAAAAGAGGTACTTGACAGATAACTATTATCAGGAATTTCTACAACATAAATATTCAAACTGGTTGTTCACCAGCTTCATTTACTTAAAATAACATTTCAATTTCCAAAATTCTTCTTGTTTATATATTAAAATAACAATATATTAGCTTTCTATTTCCATTGTAGAACGTAAATTCATAGCTAATCGCTTCATTATTATAGTTCTTTATCTAATAACAATCAGTCATTCTACATCAACTTAATGTAGCTTGTGTATTCTTAATTCATCATTAGTACTATATATATCACTCACTTTTTCTATACTGTACTTCCTTATGACTTGCAATAAAAAAAAAATAGGCTAAATTCAATATTGTCTATCTAAATAATAATACCAATTATTTCAGCTAATAGTATTATTTCACACCTTCGTTGTGCATTGTTCAATGTTCAAGGTAGTGGGTAGTTTGCGTTTGGTAGTACAACAATGCTCATTAGACAGTGTCATGGTATCAACGAAAGCACAGGAAACGACCAAATTGTTAGTGTGGGAAATGTCTGTGCTTGACGGAGAAATGGTTTGCGTGCTTCCAAAGACGACGATTCCACTAACAGTAAGTTTGTTTTTCTGATAAATTTCCATCGGTGAAATTTTACCCACGCACAACACATTATTATTTTTTGAATTTATAAAAAAAGCCTTGCAAAATACCAAAAAGGATGTACGGGTGAACTAAAACAGTCACACAACTATGGTCTATATTTAGTGTCAGAAATTCAATCACCCTAGGGTTTTAAAATGTTTTCATATTTATTACTTTGTTATTTAAAATAGGTTTATATATACGATGGAATTATATAAGTGTAAATTATGCAATGGTTTCTGTAAAGTTATTATTCGACATTTACAAGTATTTCATGTGGTTGAATCTGTTCGATTATTGGTTCTGGATCCTGTGGAATATTTATATTAATGCTTGGATCTTCTGGCCCTGAAATGGGAAGAATATTTACTTCTTGTTCTTCTGTTAGTGGTGTATTGCCTTTTTTAGATTTCGAGTTTCTTCTTAAAGCTTTCAAGGGCGTGTTTTCTTTTAAATACTTAATCAATTCTCTCTCTAATTCTCCAGCGGCCTTCCATGAGGCAGACCATGAGTGCCTTAAAGATAAATCAGGTTCTTTATCTAAATAATTATTTAAAATGTTGTTAGAATGATTCATATACAGTAGCGGAGCCATGACAACTTTTATAACTTCTTTATTCAATACTGGAATTGATCTAGTTGCTAGGTTTAAACTTAGTGCAAAACTTCTACTAACCTCACAACAGAACGCATTGTTTGGGACTACTTTACCATCTGGAAAGTATTTAACTGTTAGCTTTTCGAAACTATTATTCAATGGTAAAATAATTGGATCAATAGCTCCACGAATTAGTGGCTTATTTTTCGTGTCAATGAATTTGGCGTTATAGTACTTTCTAAATTTTAAGATACGTTCATGGGTTGGTTTATAAACATAATTGTTACCTGCATCAATAGTTGCATGCGTAGTTTGTCTTGTATATTTCCTTGTTGCTTTTACAGGTGCCATAACTTCATTTCCAATATCCTGGTATGTCTTTGTTTTAATCGAAGGAAAAATTCTTTCAGTAAAAGATAAACTTGAATCTGCCACGTTATCAACTATGTTTGTAATTGGATCAAAAAATTTAACGGGCTTCGAAGTTGCAATACCGTGAATAACTGGTTTTGTGTTTGCAATAACAACTCTTGTAACAGATACCTTATCAAGAACATCACGAGTCTGTAAGTACAATGGATATGATTTTACATGTTGAATTGTCTTACCAAACACTTCTGAAGAAGGTCCTTCTTCTTGACTCTGCACTTGCTGTTCAACGCCACTTGTGGCAGAGGGTTGAACTTGTGCAATAACTTGTTCGTTTGGTTGTCCAATAATATTATGCTTTGTTCTTGCAAACCTATGACTTCTATGAAATAATTTTGACATATTAAATTTATAAATGATATTAATTACTTGAGGTTGTTATCTATTCTTAGCCAAATATGTTCGATTACTTCTATTATTTACAAAATAAGAAAAAAACAAAACAATGTGAAAGCAAGTCAAGAGAGTAAAAATAAAACTTGGATAATAGCACTTACAAATAGTTTTTATACTAAAAATCCGGCATCCTTGTTTACAAACACCAATAATTTATTAGTTACATTATTAATTTGTCGTTTATTTTTTGTTCTTTTTGTTCTTTTATTTTGTGTCACCTATGTAAAATTTACTGACGCAGAAATGGCTCCCACAATTATTCGTTGTGTAAACCCATCACTCTCCAAAACTATATATATATTTAATACTGAATGGACCCAAAGTCTACAAGTTTTCCAGTTTCCTAACTTTGTTCCATCTTCAACCTTACTTTATCTCCTCATGATAAAGCCAAAGTAAATGGAACTTCAATAAATTTAAATACCGATTATTCTGCAATATGAGAATGTTCATACCGTGAACCTCAGGTTAAGCATGGCAAATCAGGTTCCATCACAGTCACCCATCTTTATATTCCCCGTGCTTGTACATCATACAATATAAGAATTTTAGTCATTCTTGTTGTTGGCCTATTATATGTGCTGTTCAAAAAATTAATTAAGCAAGTCATGTAAATCTACAAAGGGAAAGTCTCCCGGATTAAAGGGAAAGTCTTGGAAAATTAAGTGAAATTCTTGGAAGATAAATGGAAATGAAGCTAAAAAAACTGAAAATTATCAAAAAACTATGAAATACATATTAGATGCTAAATTGCCACTTCCGTCAGAATCGTAAGATAACTTTAAACTTTAAACACTTTTTAATTGTTACTCAATAAGACTCTCAGTTTTTTTCATTTACTTACGCATTTTTTGGGAAACTCCGTTTCAAGAAATACCTTTTCGGGGAAAACATAAATAAAAAATAGGAACAATTTTACCTAAAATGGAAAAACATAAATAAGTAAACCTCCAAGATCTAAATTTCCTAAATTTTATTGAGTTCTAGAAGAATTTCAAAGATAATGTTTGTTAAATTATCAATTTTTATATCTAAACTAAAGTATGTCCAATTTCATTAAACATACTTTCGTTCCTGATTTTTTGACATGTCTAAACGGGTCTTTTATGCTAATAATTAATGACATGCTCCAAAAAAAAGGAACTGAGATTTTTTTCAGATACAAACAAGATTCTTGAGATTTGTTTGTGCTGAAACATTCCATACAAATATGGTTGAAAATAATATCCGATCCCATATGTGTACCTCATCTAAAGAATTCGAGGGTAGGAATGCTCATGAAATGGAGAATGATATATAGAGAATTTCTTGTCTAACATTTTTTAGTTTCAAATATAATTGGTGAATCAATTGTTACAAAATGATATGTTTGGCAAAGATATTAGGTCATACACTAGCCAACCTGAATAGGTTTGGGGGGAATAAAATAAGGTACATCCTGTTACCAAAAATACAGACTTGAAATTTTACGTATAACCACATATTTTGCCTCCGGATCTAGGTCTTTTTGGAACCTATGCAACGGCATCGAAGACATGAATTGCTAATTCGTTTTGTTTACAATTTTTCATTTTCGTTCTATTTCAAATGGCAACGAAACGAGAAAAATCTTAAAAATTTCAGCCAGTAAAAATAGCGTACAGGCGTTAATAAAAAAGTCAAACAATTGAAAATTATGAAAATTATGTTTAACAATATCAGGCTATACGTACTACGAAGCGACTTATTAATTTCGAGCTAACATAATTGGCTATCACTACTTATCTTCTTGACTAATTCTTGTAACACAAGCTATAACATGGTATATATACTTCTCATAAATACACCTTTTCTTTTTTGATTACTTTGTAATCATATTTTAGTTGGTAATTTCTCAATTGCAAATTAGTTCGTACCTGAAGATAATACTACTGATATATTTTAGTAACAACCACCAACCACCAAAACAACAACATGAGTATATACCAATTACCAGAACTACCGGCCTTATCAACGCCTCGTTCAAAAACAACGTCAGATATAGAATTACCATGTACGCCCAACAAGAAACCAACATTACCAAACCTTGAAAATTACACTTCAAGCAATTACAGCACACCTTCAAAACCATTCAGGTTCACACGCCCACTTATAAAATCAAATCCTAACAACATAACTGCACAAAGATTACCACTCGAAGTCAGTGAGGAACAGACAGAATGCAATAAAAAAATATATGAAGGTTCATTAAGTCGGAAACTAAACAGTGATATTGATAACGAACCAATATCTGATTGTGGGTCCATAAGTCCTTTAAGTGAAGTTTCTTCAATCCCATCATTATCACCTGATATTGAAAAATTAGAATCCATTGATCCATTCAATATGGACTCTTTCATATGGAACACCAAACCACTTATTCACAAAGAAGCATACGAGCTAAACAAAATGATACATTCAACAATTCTAAATTATCCAACATGCGAGGATGAATTAGTGATAAGTACAAGGCCATTAAAGAAACAAAAATGCCAACGAATGAAAAAACTTTCAGAACCTCGCCACAGAGAAATACAACCTCAAAAACCAATCCTGAATTTGCACCAAGGTTCTCTAAACCTTATAGTAAGCTCATCAAAAGGTTCATTACAAGATGCTACTATCTTTGCTACTGAGATAAACGCATCTGCTAATAAGAAAGAGAGTAAATTACCTATTATATCAAGCATATGGGAGCGGGTCACTATACCGGTAAACTCTGCTACAAAGGAAAAATGTAAAAAAATGAAAATGGACTGGTTAGGAGCGGAAGATACCTGTTGCAGTGATGACGATAACGACGAATATTCTGATTTTGCTTACAATGATGATAATGAAACCTTTAAAACACCCAGTAATAATAAGAATAATAGTAATAAATCCAAGAAAGAACCTAACAATGACAATTTAGAGGTACAAGATGCTGCCTTAATCAGAGGATTTGAATTTGAGTTAGAAAATAGATTTCAGATTAACAAAACAGATCAAAGTATCAGAGCGAAAAAGTCTGTTAGGTGGGCTGCTCTTCTTGAACATTAAACAATTACATGTATATTGTAACATCCACAACTATGCTAATAAAACCTAATAACTATAATACTTCAAAACGGAAAAAAACAGACGAAGTATAGCATGTGTATTAATAATAATTTGACTTTTTAGTTAACAACCACTACTTATACCATTACAGATACCCTTACATTTTTTTCTTTCTAAATGTGGTTTAACTAGAAAACGATAAGCATATCCAATAAGTATATTTTATTCTTAAAACAAACAAAACAATTATAAGTGCTAGGACACTTACTAAAAGAAAATACATAAATTTATATATATATATATATTTAATCACGTATTGTAATATGAATACCCAAATAATGTTTAATTTTTAATATGTAAAGCACAATATATAATACGAGCATGCTTTACATTTATATATCATCATATCATCCATGATAATCAGGGAATATACATATGCTTAGTTTGGTTTGTAAAATAAAATTTTCTTCATGTAAATATGATCACTTATCTAAGCAGTTTTCAGTGTTGCAGTTTGTAGCTGCATCAATTAGGCACTGAGAATTCCCAGTTGTTGCACCATATGGCGTTTGTGCACCACTATTGTTACCTTGAATATCATTTGTTGCATCTGTGCTATTGTTATTATCATTTAATGATGGGAGTGATTCATTTCTACCACCTGCAATTCTTGAAAATCTCTTCAGCATATCAGAACTAATATTACCTGATACAAATTCAGGTTGAACTGTCGCAGAATGAATTCCGTGCTCATGGAATATATGTCTAATTTTCTTTGCTAAATCAATATATTGATCTGGCGAACAATCAATTTGAACATGGATAGATGCAATAAAAATAGACTCAGTTAGATTCCAGATATGGAAATCATGAACCGCAACAACCCCAGGAACAGTTAGAATCTCCTTCTCGACCTGGTCTACAGAGATCGCAGAAGGTGTAGCTTGTAACAGAATCTTTGAAGCTTTACGTGATAATGGTAACGCGGATGAGAATATAATAAGAGTAATAACCAAAGAAGCTGCTGGATCCATATAAAATCTCCATGAATAATCTGTTTTCCAGATAAATAAAGCAGCTCCAATAACACCAATGTTACCCAAGGCATCACCCATGACATGTAAAAACACACCGTGCATATTTAAAGACTTTACCTTTTTTTTAGTCTTGGTTTTATTACCAGAAGAATCTGAATGACTATGTGATTGTTTATTTCCATTACCATTATTTAATAGAGGAGTTCTTTCAGAAGATAATCTCTCAATAACACGGCCTGGCATTATATCACTTATACTTGCGTGGTTCAAATTTCCATTAATATCAAATGATTCATCTGATTCACTTGGGGTAGGGGAGTACATTTGAGCGTGGGAATGAGAATTAGATTCTAGATCGGCAGGCTCATCTGATAACCCACCATGAGAATGTCCATGAGAATGTCCATGCCCATGATCGTGGAATAGGAAAAGACCAACAATATTAGATATCAAGCCAGCAATACCTACATACATAACCAATTTTGGATTTTGGATTTCTTCTGGTTGCAACAATCTCTGTAAAGCCTCAATTAAAATTGAAAAACACAAAGCTAGTAAAAATACTGCATTAATCAAAGCCCCCAAAATTTCAGCCCTTTTCCAACCATACGTATACTTTGCATCAGGTCCTCTATTCTTAGCAACCTTAACAGCCCACAAGGCAACCAATAATGAGAAAATATCATTCAACATATGGAAGGAGTCTGCAATCAATGCCAAAGAATGGGACATATACCCTATGATAATTTCTATAAAAAAAAACGTAGTATCTATCGTTAACAAAGCAACGATTCTTAATTCTTTACCAGATATCATATTTATTTTAGAAAATGTGTTTCTAGCAATTTATTTGGTGTATAAAATGTGTTCCTTATTTTGTATTCCCGTCTTAGTACAATAGAGTTAGTCCTTCTGATTTATTTAATTATAGCTACCAACACGAGATAAGCTTGTGTATATTATATCGTTTAATCAAAGCAACCCGATTACCTCTCAAATACGAACTGATTTATTGCAATGCTTGCTTTATTCAACATATATACTTCTTTAGTGAAAATATTGCTAACGAAGGTTCTTAGGTTCATATATTTTTTAGAAGCGTAAAATGACTCAAGAACGGTTTTTCATTCATAAAATTTGTTACACCCAAAAAACTAGAAAAAAGTTTCAAAATGGTGTGGTGTCTGGTTGATGTACACATACAAAGTGGTTTTAACGTTACAATAAATGATTATAGTTGAATATTACTAGATGAACATAGCTTACTAACCGATATTGGGCTTAATTTTAAATATTATTCTTGATTTATCTGCCATAGTATGTATATATGTTTATCTATTTTCTGCTGAAACTTGTATTTAACAAGGAAAAAATATTTAAATATAATAAGGCTCCTGAACTATGATCGAAGGTAGATTTGTAACTATCAGCAACTAAATATTACAGTTACAATCAAACATTACATTTATTTTAACTCAGAACTATTGCATTACAAAGAGTTCATCAATTGACTCCCAATACTAAAATCAACTTTGAAGTGATGTTAGCTTGCGATAGTTACAAATGGCATTAAAGCCGCAAATAATCTGTATTACTTCCAAGGTTAACCATGGTTTCTATTTTATATTTCTTTCACAATAATATATTAGAAGTTCAATTTTCTATCATCCACTATTAACTTTTATTACAAATCTAATATTCAAATAAAACTGAATGAATTAAATATGTGGTTAAATATTAGAAAGGTATAACGTTTTCAAGTATTAAAATATTATGTGTTGAAGACCAATCAACTTCACATAAACGAAATACTCTGAAAATTTTTCTTTGAACTCATTAACGAAGATAATTATCTATAAGAATAATCCTCCTTATGTTTTATATACTACATTCTGTACATTAGTAAGTAGATATGTTATGAGACCTAAGTATGCTTAATAACCACTAAAATAGATTATTAAGATTACCCGAACGCCCATATATAAAATATAGTTAGATTTTTTCTATTCATTTTTATTACCGTTATCTAATAATTCCCAAAACACAATTATAATTCACATCGTGTTATACGAAGCATAGTGGAATATATTACAGTTGTATTCTCATTATAACATCTACAACCGGTATGTAGTTTAATCTCTTTTATAGTTCTTGTTTAAACCAATTATGGTCCCAAATACCTTCATAGTAGAGAGCCACTACCATCCAAATCCGAAATGTATGAGACGAATACGATGGAACAAAACCCTATGTGATTTAACAAAATGAGAACTGATATTGTGTTATGTATGTACATTGATATGAATAGTTGCGATGGATCCAGAAGAAACAAAAACTGCGGTTAATAGCTAGTGATATAAATGTAGATGATACGTGGTCTGGTTGGTCAAAATCAACAGTTACTTGCTGATTTTATAACGACCCAGTGAGGATAATAATTGGGCTATCTAGAAATTTATGATAGGCGTAACAGTTGTTTGTTGTCTATGAACCTATGCATGCTAGACACTGAAAGGCATCTCGTTAATTGTAGACTTATATTGTTGCCAATAAACCCACATTATTTTATTGTTAGTTGATTTACACCGTTGTTGTGCTTGCATCATATAATCATTAGCGAGCCCTTTTCATTTTATGTCTGAAGTACAATTGTTCCTTATGAATATTTAGGCTGATACTCCTGGAGTTCAATTGAGTAATTAGTTCCATAGGTAAACTGTGGTATCGTGTATTTTCATAGTGTGAATGAATGAGTATCACCCATGTAAGAGCAAATTCTCACAGGCGAATATGTGCATCAGGGGTGTTCAATTTGTAATCGGCAAAGAAAGGAAGGAAAGAATTGCCTATCCTAGGATAAAATTTTCAATTTATCACCCCATTTGAAACTCCCTAAAGGATTTAATGCACACGATATTCCCTTAGTGATATTTTGTGCATCATATGCCGATGTTTCCTACAATTTCGGGGAATTTGGTACATATATTGTGAAGTCATTGTCATAATGATATTTGAGGTAAATATTATAACTATCGAAGAATATTGTGCAGATAATGGACACACATACAGCAGTGGGTATATCCATTAGTGAATACTGAGAAGGCTGTTGATAGTGCTCTTACATTGGTAGGAAACCTTACATAGGAAAATTTCAATAATGTAGATCTCCTGATTGAGAGTATCTAAAGTTCTACTTTCCAGTTTCAGGATAACCTTAAATTTCACTTTCTTGGTGCGAGTTTGGTGCATATCCGGACCTGTTAGGGCACTCGTAGATATTATGGATGAACATGGAAGAGCTTAGCAGAGTTGAACATTTTTGTTCGAAGTTAGTGCTATCATGCTTAGATGATTTTTCTATTTTAGTAAGTGCAAAACTGTATTTGAGAAAACAATTTGTTGAAATATTTGTGGCAGTAGAAGTGAAATTTGGAACATCGTTCAGGTTTAATTTCGCAACATCAATATCAATAAATCGTTGCTAAGATTGATAGGCACTCTGATTTTTAATAGCATTGGAAGATTCAGTGTGAAGCGGTAAGAAGTAATTACAACAATTGGTATTGTTTAGATTCGACATTATTTTAATTTGTTGAGATATTACCCTAACAATATATAATAAGACGGCTCTTAATGTAGGAACCGTATAAGATAAGAAAACAAGATAAGGCGATAAGGCTTTAGGATATATAAGAGTTTATCTTAATATCCATATGTAGAATAACTATTTTAATTATATAGAAAAAGAGCAGCAGATAATTATATCAAGTCTATATATAATGTCTGTGCCACTAATAGATATAAAACCCCCTGAGTACAACGCCCAACCACTAATTCAACATAATTTGAATGAATATATATTATTAGGGGTTTTGCATAAAACAATAAAAGAAATAAAAAAGAAATTAAATAATCTATTAAATCAGAAAAATTATATATTTTTTGTTATTAAATTGTAATTAGTAAAACTGGAAAAAAACATATAATGTAAAATAAAAAGATATATTATTAAAAGAGGTTGGAAAAAACAAACGGTTACCTCAATAAAATTAAAAAGTTAACGGGAAGCAAAAATAAATCATTCAGCTTCTTCCCCTTCTTCTTCCCCTTCAGGTGTAAATTCAGTTTCACCTGAAGCTCTAACTGAATTTGGAGAAGATTCCTTTGGCTCTGGTTGTTGCGATTCAAGATCTTGTGCGTTATGAGAACGGCTGAAACTCAAACCAAAGTCTGGTAATTGACCACCACGACAAGTTGAAATTATTAAGTAAGCTGGATAGATAATAAATAGGCATAAATCTAGGACACCGTAGAATACAGCTTCACCATCTGGTGTAATTCTGTTACCACCTTCACATAAACCCCATGCAATAAACACTAACCAAACAATTAGCATACTTGTACATAACATTATCTTATCCATCATGGTTGATACTTTCAAGTCAGAAAATTGACGTCTGCAGATGACACCTTGAACAAATAACATAATAACAGCACCGAATGTCCATGGACCCCATCTGTACGTAGAAGGAATTAAAGCACCAATTAACAATGATAGAACCCAGAATTCTGTAGCAACGATTTGAATACTCAAAGAATGAATCATATCCAATAATGAAATATCTTCATCGGTCTGATGTAATTTCGAAAGAGTAGATAGTTCAATGGAGAATAAAAGACATGGCCATGCTAAGAACCAAACAATATACTTACTGTAGAATACTTGTCTGACACCCGGATGTTTTCCCGTAACAGAGGGTGTAACACGTTCATGGTTGAATTCTGCCTTAGTACCAGTCCAACCTAAATCAGAAGCATAAATGTAGTAGCCAAAGAACCCGAAGAATGTAATCAATAGAATTGGAGCTGAGGAAGTTCTTAATAATTTTTTACCTGTAAAGTCTGAGTAGAAAAATAGAGCGGTGTAAATTAAAAAGCAAACTGCGAAGACACAAAAGACAGCCCATAACCAATCTGAACCATGTTCAGTGATATGCAAATCCAAATCATGCGGCTTATTAACTCTGACAGCAGTATTTTTACGGTAAATGTCCAAATAGTCGACAGTCATTGCAATATAAAAAGTTAGTTGGTAGTTGTTTAGTTTAGTTTATATTAAAATAAAATTGGTTTTTAAAATCTATAACGTAGAATTGAGTATTAAAAATATCTAATATGATTAATTCTTATAGTTGATGGTTTATTATTATTAATTAATAGAAGTAGAGGATATCAAATTAGGATAAGGTAAAATTTAATTCTGAATTTGGTAGAAACTTTGTGCTTTTTATATATGTCAAAATAAGAAAGATTTGATAATATAGCCGATCCTTAATTGACATGATTTTGTTTTTTAATATAAAATACTGATCCATACTACATGAATAAAATCGCTATCATCATTACCCTAAAGATCATTATATCTAAATAGGGGATGGATATAGCATAGCCGGTACATAATGACAACCATCGACTCTCTTGAAGGACAAAACACAAGAACAGTATCTAAAAGGAAGTATAATCAACAATTAGGGTAACCTCAATATTTTTGCTTAAAATACCGCTTAAAGGGAAGAAATAGGGTCAGTATTATCCTTAAAGAAGAAATATGTCTAAAAAGGATTTAATTAAGTACACTGCTATGATGGGTCAAATAGGAAAGGGGTGGTTATTGATGGTTGTCTCACGTTATTATGAAAGATATATGACTAGAAGTTACCTCCTAATAAAGAAATAGCGCTATTTTAAACAAAAAGACATATGACATTAGCTTTATACAAAACTGATAAAAGGGTAGGTTAAATTGGTAAATGAACCGAACCAGTGTTTATCGAGGAAAGTTAATTAAGTTATTGATCGTATGACACACAGAAAGTATATAGAAGAGCCATGTATTCACACATGAATCTTTAGAGAATATTTTAAGGGGAGAACATCAAAGAATCAAGTCGAATATTTAAAGGCACTAAGGCTATACTATTCCCGTTGCGTACTCGAATATTCTTGCATTGAGTAAGCAATGAGGCAAAAACAGCCCGGCATCTCCTTTCATTCCATCTCATCTCATCGAGCTTGCACATACACACATACATACGTATGTATATGTGTCTTTACCCATATCCCTAATCAATGCCATCCGAAATTAAGGGATAGAGTATGAGCATATTAGATGATTAAGCATTTTTACCATAGTGATTATTTAATTTTTTGAATATCCGAGAATGCATTGTAAAAACTCCGAGGTATTCCGTGACGCGGAAGAGGAAGAACGGTGTAGTTCTGGGAAAGGGATCTACAAATGGATCGGGTATCCATCACAAAGGACATCCCTTGTAAAGGGGATAACAATAATGTCTTCGAAAAGACGGAACTATTATTCCAGCCCTTTGCTTTTCTTGGTATGTTTGGAAATATTTATTTACCAACATAAAAGGACCTCCTTGTTTCTCCTAATTTTATGATTCTAGAAGTCAAATAGCAAAGTTTAAAGCATCACTAATCCCTCATTAATCTACAAAAGAATCTAGAAAATTAATACAGTAATAAGAGTTCTACTAATTTATAAAAAGAACCTTAAACCGTTGTATGTCTTAAGTGACTATTACCAATACCAAGTGCCAATATATTACAGATCGGAGTTATAGCATAAGGGCGAAACAAAGAACCAAACATATCAAATCATACAAAAAATGGAAACGGTTTCAGACTTCAAATTTGATAAAATTAAAAAAAATAATGGGTTTTATGTATTTAACAAAGAAAAATTCCATTTCCACCAATTGTTTTTAAATTAGCCGCCAAACTAAATCATGCTTTCCTTTTCTTATATTCTTTATTATTTTGGTTTCTGTCTCCACGGAACAAAAGGACCGATCTCAGCGGCTGTTTTACTTTTTTTAAATCTTCCATTTAAAATCAGCCAAAACTGAGCCAACCACACGTCACTGTGACAAAACCCCACACACCACACAAAACAACCAAATAAAAAATTCACATGCCAGCAAGAATAAAGTTTTCTTCTTTTTCTTATGTGCATTGCAGAACTTGCGAGATCGGGATATCGGGTTCCGCGTATTGCGCGTATCAACTTTAGAAATTTAGTAGTGAAAACCCAAGTTTTGCATCAATACAAAGGTATAAATCAATAGTGTATATTTCCAAGGTACGCCCTCTTAGTTTGGTACCATACTCTAACGACTAGGTTATTCACCTGTCTATTGTCTTGTGATTGAATTGGCAAACTCTTGAAGTGAAAACCCCAATCTTTGTATGGTTATCGCTCATATTCCATGAGCCAACAAGTCTGTTCTTTGACACATAATTGTTCCGGTCCAAAAAACGATGAATCCGTGTTGATAAAAAGAACAAAAAGAATGGACGAGTATTTTTTGGCTTCCTTCCCCCACTTGTAACCTACATTTTTCATTCATGTGAAAGTGGTTAGATTTAGCGGAGACAAACTCAACAAACAATGCAGCCATTGAGTATTGCTAGATAGGCATTTCCAATTGGCAACCTACAGAAATCGATATCGCTGAACCGTAGGCAAAAAAAATAAAGACGAAAACAAAAACAAATACAAATACAAAAAATTATGCACCACCAAAGAGAAAGATATATACCCTTAAAACTAATTTTCAACGCTTTTTGTTTTTGCCACCTTCGTTTGTCCTTCTTGGAAATATATAAAATTTAACGCAAATCCAAAAATTAATTCTTTTCTTTATCTTTTAATTTCTCCAATTTTATGAACTAACACACACACTCACATATATATATATATATATACATAGGTATTAATTAAAACGTTACTCATCTTATACTTATAATTGAATACAATTATATAAAAAAAAATACCAATACCAACCAATTATTTTCATTATGAGTACAGAATGTTCTGTTGAAGTTGGTAAACCCGCCAATGAACATGAAACTGCACCAAGAAGAAATTCAAGAGTGCCAAAAGCTGCCTTAGTTAGACCAGCCAAAATGAACTGTTCAACAGTTTATGAAATGGCATTGGAATGTTGTAAGAAAGGTGGTAAGAATAACGCAATGGCTTGGAGAGACGTTATCGATATTCATGAAGAGAAAAAAACTGTCGTAAAGAAAATTGACGGTAAAGATAAACCAGTTGAAAAGACATGGCTCTATTACGAATTATCCAATTACAAATACAATACTTTCAATGACTTGTCAGATATCATGCATAATTTAGGTCGTGGTCTAGTTAAGATGGGTTTAAAACCAAACTCTGACGACAAATTACATATCTATGCTTCAACTTCCCATAAATGGATGAAGATGTATCTTGGGTCTCAAACTCAAGGTATTCCAATCGTTACCGCATATGATACATTGGGTGAAAGCGGGTTAATCCATTCCATAAGACAAACTAATTCAACTGCAATCTTTACAGATAATGCGCTATTAAAGAGTTTGATCAACCCAATGAAAGAAACAGATAACATTAAGTACGTTATTTATAATGAAAAAGTTCACGAAAGTGATAAGAGACAAAATGGTAAGATGTACAAGGATTCTGCAGATGCCATTGCGAAGATCAAAGAGATTAAACCAGACATCGAATTCTATTCATTTGATGATATTGTTGAATTAGGTAAAAAGAATAAAGATACTATTGAATTACATCCACCAAAGAGAGACGATCTTTCCTGTATTATGTACACATCTGGTTCTACAGGTGATCCAAAGGGTGTTGTCTTGAAACAATATAACATCGTTGCCGGTGTCGGTGGTGCAAACTTAAATGTTGAAAAAGTTGTCGGTCCAACAGATCGTGTTATTGCATTCTTACCTTTAGCGCATATCTTTGAATTAGCATTTGAATTATTGTCACTCCTATGGGGGTCATGTCTTGGTTATGCTACCGTGAAAACATTAACAGACACTTCGGTCAGAAACTGTAAAGGTGATTTAATTGAATTCAAACCAACAATCATGGTTGGTGTCGCTGCAGTTTGGGAAACTGTCAGAAAGGGTATTCTGGCTCAAGTTGGGAATTTACCATTCTTAACACAAAAGATCTTTTGGTCCGCATACCGTGCTAAGCTATCGATGAAACATTATCATATTCCAGGTGGCGACCTATTAGGTAATCTTGTATTCAAAAAAATCAAGGCTGCTACAGGTGGAAACCTAAGATACTTATTGAATGGTGGCTCTCCAATCAGTAAAAATGCACAAGAATTCATTACAAACTTAATTTGTCCGATGTTGATTGGTTATGGTTTAACAGAAACTGTGGCTAATACAACAATTATGGACCCGGCACATTTTGAATTGGGTGTTGCAGGTGATCTAACTGGTGCAGTCACAGTTAAATTAGTCGATGTTGAAGAGTTAGGCTACTTCGCCAAGAATAACCAAGGTGAAGTTTGGATTAAAGGTGATTGTGTGACAGAAGAGTATTATAAGAACCCTGAAGAAACAGAACAATCTATCACCAAGGATGGTTGGTTCAAGACAGGTGATATTGGTGAGTGGACTCCAAGAGGTCAATTAAAAGTCATTGATAGAATGAAGAACTTGGTAAAGACACAAAATGGTGAATATATTGCATTGGAAAAATTAGAAGCTATCTATAGATCTAATTCATACGTTTTAAACATCTGTGTTTATGCTGACCAAACGCAAGTTAAGCCAGTCGGTATTATTGTGCCTAACTTGGTGCCATTAGCCAAATTAGGAAAACAATTAGGTATAATTAAGGAAGCTGATACAGATGAAATTGAATCACATTTAGATAACAAAAAGTTAAGAAATGCCGTATTAGCAGACCTATTGAAGGGTGGAAGACAACAAGGGTTGAATGGTATTGAGCTATTGCAAGGTATTGTCTTCTTTGATGGTGAATGGACGCCACAAAATGAATTCGTTACCTCTGCACAAAAACTGAAGAGAAGAAAGATCTTGGAAGCGGTTCGCAAAGATGTTGATGCTGTTTATGCTTAGACATGTGATTGCTATGCTATGCTAGGTTATATTATATTATATTGTCATTTGTAGTTTTATTCAGTTAAATAAATGTAATAAAGATTAAAACATAGTTGAATTTCCACAAGTGGCGGGCACAGGCCTCAGTTGCCCATGGTGAAATGAAGGTAAATATATATATATGACGTAATTTTGTTCAAAATTCTAGACAAACTCACATTTAAAGACGTCACTATAGGACCCCAAATAAATCAAGGGAAAATAAGGTGTTTCTGACTGTTACAGTTATGTTTTATAAGGGAGGGGAAGTAATACTAGCAGGTATCTAAATATATTCATTTAAAACAACTCCGGATTGTCTGGGTATTTCATTGCATCGCCCTGAAATGAAATTAAAGAAGAAAAAAAAGAAGAAAAATATAAAATTTTGTTCTGATGAAAAATATGAATTAATTAAGGTGGAGAAATAGGCTTAACCAGAGAGTAAATGAAAGTACTAGAACATATTACAACTTCAGACAAATAGAGAGAAACATGAATAAAGAAAGTGATGATTCCAATAACAAGTCTATATACGTAGGTAATATAGATTCCCGTGTGCAGAAGGAACAGCTGTATGAACTGTTCGTGCAGTTTGGGAAGATTGCATGGATCAAATACCCTAAAGACAAGCTTACTCAAAATTACCAAGGGTACGCATTTATTGAATTTGTAACAGTGGAAGATTTAAATTATGTGATGAGTTTGTTCAATAAGAACCCTAATTTGATTAAATTACACGATCGGGTAATCAAGGTACGCAAGTCCACTACAACAAACGAAAATAGCTCTGATAATAAATATGATAAGTTACCAATTGCAACATTAACAGTTGGAAATTTGGACGACTCAGTAGATACCAAACTACTGCTCAAGATATTCAATAAGTTTGGCTCCATGGCAAAACCACCCGAGATCGTTGAGAGTGACGAATCGCACCCAGAAACACGTTCTGGCCATGTGCACTACAAGTACTACCCTGACGCAGACATTGCCATTGCAAAGATGCATAACGAACTACTGGCCAACCAACCAATCACTGTTGAGTTTGTGAAAAAAGGGGACCGCCAGAGAATTGACAGATTGCTAAACACTGAAGCAAAGGCTAGCGGTGTGCTATAGTTGTAATGTATGTGATGCACGGATTGCAGAGGCACATAGCGTAGCCATATTTCCAGATTCGGCAAAGGGGCGCTCACACAGCCACGTCAGATTTCCGAAAGCGGTAAAGGGAACGATTTCCTGTGCCCTTATCGATGCTTGATTGACTGGAATGTTGCGGTAGTTGTTACTGGATTTGTTTCCCTTACAGGCTGCTATTATTATGTGTTGTTTGTGGCTAGGAATCATCCATCTACTGAACTGTGGACGATAGATAACGAACGACACAAATAGGATTGGTGAATGAAAAACCCTGTAAATTTTTGAGTCTGATGTGGGATTTAGGTAATTTAGGTAATTTACAAGAATGGAAGAGGTGTAGTTATAAAAATTATAAATGTTTATAAATATAAAAATGGATAACCATATAAATACTGATAACATTTTATTTACATAGCTTCTCTTTCTTTTTCACCACTCTATTTTTAAATTAATCCAATATAAATATATATACAAAAATAAGTTATTCAAATAACAAATATATAGCATATTGCTCAACTAAGATAACAAAAACAAAACCAATTTTCAATTATGCAAGTTTCTAAATTAATTCTATCTACTGCAGCTCTGTTCGGTATATCCCAAGCACAAAATGCTTCAAACGTGACATCTACAGGTGCTGCCCCAGCGTTGATTAACGGACAAAATGGTCTCGCTAATGCTGGTATAGCAGGTGCCATGGCTGCAGGGTTGCTGGCTTTCATAATTTAAGTTAGTGTTAATTTACTTTATTTTCAAGTTGTCTAAATATTAGCACTCTATTTCATATAACAAAAACATAAGCAACAAACCAAAAATAATATAATATAAAAAACTTTTTATTATTTATTTTTTTATCAAGGTTTTAAATAACACTATCTAAACATTTTCATTCGTTTATTTTATTTTACTATTTTTTGAAGATACAATATATCTCATCCATTCATTATATTTTATTTTACTTTACTTTACTTTAGTTTATTTTTTAGTTTATTTAAATTTGTTTAGGGTTCGTTTTACTAGGAATTATAGTATATTTATCATATTTATTGCAAGAAATATTAAAACAATAAAAGCATATACCAAAAAAAAAGTTTTTCTTTTCTTAAATATACTCTATATCTCTTAATTAGTATATATTTAATATATTTTATATTTTATACTTTATCTCTCACTACTTTTTATTCTTTTTATACAGGATATACTTTACCGTTTCGTTATTTTCCTGTCTTAGTAAATAAACTTCGTCAAATTTAACCTCTATATGATACTTGCCTTTATAAACAACAGTAGATTCGGAATCAATAGGAAATTCACCAATAAAACATATATGCATAGATCTATTTTCTTCATATTCTTCTTTATCTTTATCTTCATCTGTCAACACCTTCACATTATTATTATTATCATGAATAGGATACTCATGTTTAAATGTTCCATATACACTCTCTGGTGATACGATCTTGTAATAACTAATTCCAATACTATTCAACACATTCTCCACTATTTGATTAATATTAATAGACCGGTGACAGAATCGCCAACTGAATAAATATGGTATATTATGCCAATGTTCATCATTAGTATGCCGCTTCCCATATGGCTTAAATTTTATACCAAATATAACAGGGTTTTCGTCCTCTCCCCATATCTTAAACTGCTCTTTACTTGACCCATCACTTTCAATAATTTTTAATGGCACACCATACTTTTCTTTTATAAAATCATTTGAAATCATCTTCGCCATCACATGCTCTTTAATATACCGTTTCAAATTAGGTAAATTTATACTTTTTAATTGGAACTCATCTAATTCATGAACTTTGCGACTCGGTGCAAGCACAAGGAAACTCTCATGTTCCAGGTACATCACTTTATAGCCTACCTGATATCCCAATAAAACAATGAAAAAACTACTAATTATTATTAGACTAGTTTGGAGCATTCTCTCTCTCTTCATACGTTGATAATTCCTCATTATCTCTTCTTGTAATGCGACCTCATCATTACTTCTTGTTTTCATACTAACATTAAAATTAGGACTAGTAAAAAAATGCTTACTATCTTCAATACTGCCAACATCAGTACATTCATTCTTACCTTGTGTTGGTTTAAAGATACTACTGATGTATCTTTTATTGTAACTAGTACTAATATTACCGTTTCGATAACTGATCAAACTAAACGCTTTGAAGTTTTGAATCCTTGATATTGGTATTGGTCTTCTGGGAATCATCCTCATCATACGCATCATCATCATCCTATCCATCTTACCATTTGCACCTAATCAAAGATATCGTTAGTGATTTGGGTTAAATTTACATTCTTTTATATCTTTCAAAAATTAAGGAGGGTATGCTTATGTCTTTTTTTGTTTTTTTTGTTTTTTTTGTTTTCACATTTTCAGTTATGGTGTTGTTGTATATCTCCGGTTGTGTTCAGCCGGTCCAACTGAAATACAAAAAATATATGGGTTTTTGATATAAAACGTATAACTTTCTTTGGTCTATGCTATATTGTTATGTATTGTTATATCCTATATTATAACAGGGTAATGATTATAGAATGAAGAATGCTTACTATTCTGCATCACTCAGTATAACCTGTGCTCTTCTTCGACGTGTACTACTTTGTTTATGGTCGTCGTCGTCATCCTCATCATTCTCAATAATTTCTTCTAAATTAATTTGCTCTATTTCTTCTTCTTCTTCTTCTTCCTGATCATCTAGTAATTCCTCTAGGTTAATTCGATCATGAACTTTCTCAATCACATCCTTAATCCTATCTTCTCTTAGCCCCACATTATCACCTTCACCTAAACTATCACCACTAACAAACCCATCATGTTCATTATGCTCATAGTAATCACTATCCCTATCATTTTCACTCTCATCTTCAATAACAGCAAACCTTCTCTTCCTATCACTGGTAATTATACCGTCAATATCTTCACCTAACACTTCCTCTTCTTTTTCCTCGTCTTCATCATTAATTATAAATGAATCCATATCAGAGTCATGCTCATTCTCACCATCTTGTTCACTTTCCTCACCCTTTTCATAATGTGAATATCCTACAGATTCTCCAGAGTCTGAATCAGAACCTTCAGATAGATCTGATGGATTATATCCTCGTATCTCATTAACAATTTCATCATATTCTCCTTCACTATACTCATCTCTATTGATACCGGCAGCATGATCTGTTGGTGCTAAATTTATTGAATTTCTATTTCTTCTATTAATATCGTTTGCATTGTTTCTAATTCTTGAATGACAATGCGGACAAACATTTTCATCTTCCATATCATCAAGTTCTAGCTCCCAATGACAATTGCTACATCTGGCAATACCATCATCATCTGAATCGTTAACCGCGATTGCTGTATTTTTAAATACCCCATCAAACAAATTACCATCTTCCTTATCCTTCTTATAGTAAAATTCATCATCAAACCTTTCCTTCTTGAATTCATTAAACTTTTGCAATCCAGCTTCATCACCTTTAAAGATTTTTTTCTTCCTTTTCTCAAGCAAAGTCAACAAACCTTTGAGATTTTGTTCAATAAACGCATTTATAAATGGCTCATTCACAACAGACACTCTACAACTAGGACAGTTTAATTCACGGACTGCATTACTAACAAACCAATTCTTAAGACATCTATAACAATAATTATGGCCACATGAGATCATCATTGGCGTAGAGATAAAATCATGACAGATGCTGCATTGACAGCTTTCTAAAAAACTTAATAAGAACTTATCATGTATCTTTTTTTTATTCTTTAATATTAAGCTAGTTATATTATTATATGACATATTGACACGTATATATATTGACTTGGTTTGTATCTAGTATCAATATTTAACATATACTTAAATATGTTGATAATAATTGAAAATTTAACTTTTTTTTTAAAGAGGCGGAAGAAATTATCTTGAAAACTAAACAAATCTAAATATCAAGAATTTGTAGAAGAAAAATATCGAAGCTAAATACACCATTAAAACCATCTGACAAAACAATAAAAACTAATAGTTAATATGGCAAACACGTCAAAAATGATACCTTAGAACTAAATGAATGTCAATATAATGATAGAGTGAAACTCATGGAAACATTTAGAGAGTTAATCTCATGTATTAGTTATTAATTTCGGTTCACTTATTTTATTATACCAATTCCTTATTACAAGACACATTATTTCCGATTAAACAAGTATTTAATATGTTACACTATTTGGTTCAATACTTGTGGGGTACTAAGGAAAAACAATTAGTCTGGAACAAGTGTAAAAATATTATCGAAACATAGTATTACTGATAGCAGTCTCACCATATATAAAGGCCAAATATTTGGAAGAAATTTCAACTTCTGGTATTAAGTTTATATAAAAATTTTATAATTAGATATACGAGAAGTATCTGAGTATTTATACGTTTCTATAAATAACAGAAGCTAATATCTAGAGAATACAAATATGTACATAAGTGTAGTTAAAATGACCACTAATGAATCATCTTTAAGAGACAGAAAGGTATCGGTCGGTTAAAATGTGTAAATACTACGATGTATCTCTTATATATAATTACAAAAATTTTATTTAAACTTTATATCACTATAGTTTCTGATTCGTTTTATACTGATATGATTCTTTCTCTTATAGCTTTTTTATCTGATTGAAAGCTGCTTAACTTATATTGAATCCATGTGCTTAGTTGGTACTTTTGGTATCTCTACTATTACATTAGAGTTCCAAGAGAATAAAGAAACTAAAATAGAACAATGTTTCATTGATGGCTTGGATATCAGTAGCCTACATATATCGATAAAGATCTAATATTTAAACGTAACTCCGTTACACATTCCAAAAAGAACAAAAAGAAAGCTCGACCTCAGTGAGGATTGAACTCACGATCTTGCGATTAACAGTCGCACGCCTTAACCAGCTTGGCCATGAAGTCAGAAATTTCATTTTTTGTTGTAATGTAACCCAGTTTTGATCAAAGAAAAATAGCATAAAAGTATAGACTTAATTGATGCTATTTTGACCTAAAATTATTAAGAGAATTTAACCAATATTTGAATTAATAAGAAGACCTAAAAATATATTTGACATGATGGTAAACCCTAAAAGAAATAGAGAACATACGGCATCATAATTTATTATGAGA